>JAPKLW010000477.1:183192-207865 GCA_026898455.1 Plectranthus barbatus
TTATTATTATTATTATTATTATTATTATTATTATTATTATTATTATTACCATCTTATAATTTACCAACCTAATCTAACACTTTTCACAGGTCAATATCGTGTCCATGTGATTTTCGTGTCAATATCGTGTTATCAGATCGGGTTCTTAACAGGTCAATGTCGTGTTCGTATTTGAGGCTTAATCGATCGTGTCGTGTTCATGTTGAGCATATCCTTAACAGGTCATGTTTGTGTCGGACCTTAATGGGTTGTGCTATAATTATTTCAATAGCATGAATTTTAAATAATAAATACTCATCCACTTAACAACATAACATTAATATAAAATACATGTACCCGGAAGTTGGATTGCACAGTGATCAAATGACTAAGATATTTGGTAAAAAAGATTTTATGAAAATAATTTACTTTTCAAAATAATTTGCAGTGTCTACAGGAAAGTAGACCTGCTCTGATACCACTCTGTAACACCCTAATCTAATTAAATAGTTAATGAAATATTTAGATGATATAATAAGTAAAGAAAATATAAAACACTCTCACTTATAATTAAGTAAATATCAATGCGGAAGCCAATATCTAATCACAACACTAATATTTATAGAAAAACATATCTTTTATACATCAAAATTTTCATGCAAAATTACTTTGGGATGATCGTGCGAAAAATCTCTCAAAGTATATGAGCTTTAAAGCCCAAACCATAAACTAACTCAAAATCCAAAATACTATTTCATTTAGCAAACATGCACCATGCATAATACTATAAAAACACGATATTATACAAGCTGGAGCATCATTCGATCTTCTGCGCGTCTCCAACTTCCCAAGCATAAGCTTATTTACCTGAAATGTTAATATGGGATGAGTATATAAAAATACACTCAGTGTGGGCATTATGCATAAGATTGTTCAAGCTCATATAAAATGAAATACATGTGTATTCGTCACTGTAAATATATATCAATGATGTCGCACGGTGCATCCAAGGACCTTATATAGATCCCGGGCCTATTCACGGCCCCAGGTGACTGAGTTGTGCACAACGTAAATATAAAGGACGTTCAGTCCCTCATGAATATGTTGGACGTTCAGTTCCAACATACCATATATGACGTGAATATGATGGACGTTCTGTCCCATCATACTCACCTATGGTGTGAAGCCATACACTTCAAGTATATTATATCAACAAGAACAATCTTAAATCAACAATTGCATAATTAAAATAAATTCCCACACCTGAAATATGATGTCCTTGAGAGTAACTCGAGCTAATTTAGATTTACTGTCTTAATAGCGTTGTACCTAAGAGAACAATTAAATACATCATTATTTTACTATAAAGTTTAAATACAATTGAGTTTGGTAATAAATATTTTTAATTAACTAAGATTAATTCCCCATATTACAACTTCGCTAAGTAATTATGCAAGTAGGTTGCATTAACAGAAAATAAATAAACTAAAGACTTTTCGTAAATTGAAATAATTTAAAATAATGTAACTAATCTTATTAGTTTATGAAATGCGTACATATACTTATATATATTATCATTGTTTATTACTACTATTATTAGTGTTAATATATAATTACAAATTTAGTTTAATTCAATTAATTATGTACGCAAATGCATAAATACATCTTCTAAAATTAAATATATTATTTATAACTAAATGTTAAATTTTATATCTATATCAAAATTTGTGGGAGCATACCTTCAAATTCCACTAAGAAAGAAGTACGAAAATTATAATTTATGCAAGTATTTATAGTTAGATTTCTGGAATAAAAAATTAATAAATATCTATGACTAATGAATGTAAAATACACGTGTAAGCAGTCTTCTCAATTAAGTTTCTTAACATCCAAGTTGTTATTATCTTATTTACTAGTATTGCACCCCACGCGATGCGTGGGAATTTTAGTTATTTGTATTGAAATAATATGTATTTTCAATGTGTAAATTATAAAATTGTATGATAACATATATAACATGAATTAATATATTGTTTATAATGACACTCATTTTATTTACTCTGATTGATTTATTAAATTTCATTTTATAAGTCTCGTATGAGTTTCTAATTCAAGACAATGTTTATATATCATTTTCTGGAATATATATATATATTAATTTGTTGATATTGATAAGTATTATTTCATGGTTTATTATTTATTAGTGTTTGAAAATTTTTAGTATTTTATTGCTAAAAATCCTGTTAACCTTTCATTTCTCTTTTTTCTGTCAATATTTTAGAACCAAAACAAACTATTATAATTGTTGTAGTGATGTAAGTTATTTCTTTACATCATTGGAGAAATATTTGACCATATGCATGAGTACACATACTTTATGCATAGTAAACTTAGACCTCGAACTCCTTGACATGCAATTTGACTTGTTACTCTCAAATGTGTTGGAAATTTATACACCCTATCTCACTCTCTTGACAACTTTTACTATACTTAATTATGATATTATAATATGGTGGTTATTTTTCATTTTATTGATACTCCCTTCGTCCTGCCCGAATTGTTACACTTATCAAATCGGGCGTCTCAAATGAATTGTAACATTTCTAAAAATGATAATTTTTTCACACTCAACAATAAAATATTAATTCCACTTATACTCACAATCCTTAATTCCCGTGTCAAAAAGAAATGTAACAATTCTGCTGGGACGAAGTAGTATTATTTATGAGGCTACATAATAATCTCAATTATGTTAGCTTTCGTGCGATATTATTTTTATCACCGACATTGCACATACTTCATAGTAGCTCGATATAGAATCGTACTATTTCCATGTGTTGTGAGTTTTCTTATACTTAAATAACGTCACTATTTAAATTCCTCGTTACGAAGCTCATATTTTCCCACAGGCTGTAGCATCAACACTTAAGTTTCGATTCTCATTAATTTGTTTTTTCCATTTTGTTATTCTCTAAATTTATTTTTCCACCTTGTCCATCTATTAATTGCATTATTCCAAAATAACTTATTTAATATTGAAATAAATATTAACAAATTCACATGCGGTTCAAACATTTCCAATATTTTTAACAGTATTATGTGATACATCTTATCATTTATATAAAGAATTAGTATTTAATTAAATAAAATAAGAAAAAAAGTTGATTGCATTTGTATTTGGTCATTTGCTATTTCACATTAATTATTTTGTGATCATATAGCAGTTTGATTTAATACTCGTCCATGAATTAACTTATTTTTTAAAATTAGTAGATTTTCTTAAATATTGAATGTCATATAGATATATATCCGATTTGCTATTATGTGTGCGACCATTTTGTGATTTCTTTTAATGTTTATTATTTATTTAATAATAGTGATATTCTTATTCATTTTTTATATTTGAAACTATTTGTATCCATGATTATATAATTGATATTTATAAGTTTATAATTATGTATATATTATTTCCTTGATTAATAAAAATCATGCACTCAATCTGATTGATATTTTTGAGTGAATAATATTCTTTTTATTATTTATTTCATTTAATAGTATTTTTAATCAAATTTCTTATTATTTCAAATGATTAATAAAATCGATATTTAAATAAACAAAATCACAAAATAAGATTGCTATTATTTTTAAAAATATCTTGTGGTTTCATTTTATAATTTTATTAATTATTTAGATACAATTGGTTGCTATTTCGCTTCAATTCATTTACGGCCACATTACAATTTAATTTAATACTATTTTATAAATCCTTCTCTTTTATATTGATTATTTATTGAGATATTCTTTATACTTATTTCAATTCAATTATATGTTCAGTTATTATCATGTTCATGATAGCTTAGAAATTTCTTGTAACATTTTTTTTGTTTTACATAATATTATACGCTTTTAATATTTTAAGTAATCTTCTCCCATAGGTAATAAAAAAATTTGCATTCAATCTAAATCTCATTAAAGAATCGTGAAATTAGCTTAATTGTATTACATGGATAAAAAAGTTGCATAAAAACTCAAACGACATAAGAAAAGTACTGAAGTGGAGATAAAGAAATAAATGAAATATGATATAAAAAAAATCATGCAAATGCAAACTACAATCATGTGTTGATCTTACATTGAAATATAAAATTTCGAACAAATATTCATTCTTTTATTTTGGTCTTCCTCCTTACAAAATATTCTTCATTATTTGAATCTAAATATGAGACCTAATAATATGATCTACAATAACAACAAAATAAAAGAAGACTAATCTATACAAAGAAGAATAATTAAAATTTTCATTTGAGATGAAATAGAGAACTTGTGAAATTTAAAATATGAGACTCATATTTATAGAGCCAATATAAAAATAGAAGGTTCAAAATTTGATCATATCATGCCATGATTTAAGGATGGTGTTTAATATGATAATTTATTCAAAATTCATGATGAATTTGTTTCCTTAATTAATAAAATCATGTATTCAATTTATATTTATAAATCAACTAAATTTGGAATATTGTTGACCATATCAATTGTAATCTCCTAATTGATATGTTGATTTGATAATTTTAAATTGATTAAGATTAACTAAACTTATAAATCTAGTAAGCATTAACGTACTAATTAATAATCTCAATATATTGATATAATTTTATTTTACATTTAATGTCTATCATTTTAAAATTAAATATAAATTAAATTTATTCGGATTTTAATATAAAGCAACTTAGGAATCATTCCATATAAACATTATATTCATAAAAATTTGAAATTATTGTTTCTTAATTAATAATAGTTAAGAAAAAATTATTTAATCTAATTATATGTTCTCATAAAATTACGTTATTATCAAACTAATTAGTGATTTTAAATTAGGTATTATCTAAAATATTTTAAAATATTAAATAAATTTTAAAAAATAATTAAATCTTTAATATATGAGTGACAAATCCAATTATTTATAAATATTTCCAAAATATCAAAACTTAATTTTGAATTGTATTGTATGATTGAAAAATACTTTACTTAATAATTAATGAACTATGATGTTCAGTTAATGAATCATTAATGCAACTGTAATTATCATATAAAATATCCGGTCTTATTTTAATATAGATAATATATAGATATAGATATAAATATTTCCTAAAATATATAGGTTAATTATAGGGAAATAATAATTAAGAAAAAATTAATCTAATTGATTTATACATATTCCGCTAAAATATATAGATTAATTATAAGATTTAATTGTGTACCCCAATTTCCATAAAGTTCACATTTTAATATTGAAGAATCCCTATAATGAATTTAATTCAATTTAAGATATATATATATTCCTACAAAAAATTGACGCGTATTCTTCTAAAATCAATCTAATTTATTTGTAATTCATTTATACATATTCTCCTAAAATATATAGATTAATAATTTAGGAAAAATCAATCTAATTGATTTCTACATATTTAATGAAAAAATTATGAAAATACAAAGTGAAATAAATATAGAATGTTTAACACAATAATTAATGAAGTGAGTAGTCCATTTAATGAACCATTAATGCAACTGAAACTTACCATATATTACATCCGGTATTATTTTAATATATATATAGATTTTATTAAATTTCATATTTACTACAAGTGCCACATGGTAACCTTAATACCACATTTTCCTAAATTTTAAATTTTATTCTCACTAGTAATTATACTAATATTTCTCCGGAGATTCTGAGAATCTAAATTAAAATTTATGTATACTTTATTTTAATAATAACATATTTTAGTCTAAAGTAATATATATATATATATATATATATATAGATGAGATCAAATAAGAAGAAATCCTCCTGTAAGAAAAAAGAATGAATTATTTCCATTAGATCTAAATAAATCAATGGTTGATATACAATCAAGCAACAACTAAAATATGATCAAGCAACATATTATTGTTGCTTGATTGCGTTTTAGTTGTTACTTGATTATTTTGTTGCTTGATTGTGTTTCAGTTGTTGCTTAATTGCATATCAACCATTGATCTTTTCAAATCTAATGGACATGATTCATTCTTTTTTCTCATAGGGGGATTTTTCTCACCTGATCCGCTCCCTATATATAAATATATATATATATATATAAAATATTTTGAATTTTTAGTTACAACTTAATATTCATAACATTGGAAATTTATTTTAATTGATAGCTTAATATTATTTTTAAAAATTAATTTAGAAACGGATTACTACAACCCTACCCACTTAAAAGAATTTTGCCCTCAAAATTAAACTTACAAGATTTAAGATTGGGATAACGAGCTAGGACTTCTTCCTCACGTTCCCAGGTGGCTTCATCGACTCCATGCCTAGTCCATTGAACTTTGATTAGAGGTATTTGTCGACCTCTCAAAACATGAACTTTTCGATCAAGAATTATACTTGGTTCTTCTTCGTAGGTAAGATCCTTATTAATGTGCAAGTCCTCATAATGTACGACATGACTAGGGTCATGCACATACTTTAGTAGCATTGACACATGAAAAATATTATGCACTGCAGACAAATCAGGAGTCAAAGCTAAGCGATATGCTACATCCCCAATTCGTTCTAATATCTCAAATGGACCAATAAAACGAGGTCTTAACTTCCCTTTCTTTCCAAACCTCAAAACTCCTTTCATTGGTGCAACCTTGAGAAACACTTTATCACCAACCTCAAAATACAATTTTGAATTTTTAGTTACAACTTAATATTGCATAACATTGAAAATTTATTTTAATTGATAGCTTAATATTATTTTTAAAAATTAATTTAGAAACGGGTTACTACATTTATTATATTTATTAATTTTTAGATTAGTACATGCATAATGATAATATCATTTATGGGATAGTTTTTAAATCAAACATCATCTATAATTCTATATATATATATATATATATATTAATGTGGATTAGTATAAAAAAAATTGTTCTAGCAAAATATTTACATCATGTTTTTTATTTTATTTTTAAATAATAATACAAATATAACAAAATTATATTTGTCACTTTTTTTTGAAAAAATGTCTCACTAATTTATTATAGTTACTATTATTTAAAATAATACAAATATAATATTTTTATAGTATAATATTTAAATCAAATCCCATAAATTTTATGTTTGAGATACTTTTTATTTTTATGAAATTTATACATATTATTTCACGAATACTATATAAAATATTTTATACTAGAATATTATTTTCAACAACTGACAATTATATATTTCGTAGTAGTCGTAAATTTATAATTTGAAAATTCAACGACGTTGAAGTGACATCTATTTTTAAAATGTAATGTTCATGAAAGTTTTCAAAATTTAAATTTTTTTTATACACAACTATTATGTATAATATATTTATACTTCTTTGGAAAAGTACACATTAATTTGATGCAATCTTAAGTAATGTTTAATACACTTATTTCTTTCTTATCTACTAATATACTAAAAGAAATTAGCTTCAATAACCGTTCTCGTCATTCAATAATATGCATGTTTGATTTTTTTTATTTAAATGTATGAAAATTTTTACTAATTTAAAAAATATAAATAATATAATCGTTCATATGACGACAATAATTTTATTTAATTATTTACAGAAATAATATAATTATTCATATTTTTATATCTTCATTTTGATTTTTTATTTTATCTAACCAGCATAATTGCTCACCTCATATTTCCAACATGATAGTACAATAAATCTTCATAATTGTTCAATAATTGAAAAAATATTTAAATATATTAGATCTCTCTAATTAAATATTTTTTGTATTTTTAAAAATATATAAATTTAATATCTTTTATGGAATAATTTTGTATATTAACTCTTATTTTTGTAGGTATTGTCTTCGATTTTTTTTTTTTTTCTTATTATTAAACATATATCAATATTTAGATGTGTAATGTAGGGAATGATTAATAATATAATATACTAAAATATAAATGAACAATATTAAGTTTATTTTTGAAAAATATAAAATATATCAATTTAAAAATCTAATTAATTAGTTTAATTTTAATATATCAATTTAGGTTTATTATTTATGGTTATTAAAATCATTATCTTTTTCTTGCTCAAATTATCAAGCCGTCATTCATATTTCATTCTCTTCCCTTCCAATTTTTCATGAACAAACCTATGTTCTCTCTCTAACATTGCTTCTCTCCCGCTGCATCACCATCGTTATTTTTTTTTCTCCATAAATTACTTGTCTCCAATTGTTCGACATCATTACGGTTGACTGCTTCTCTCCTCCAACGTGATCGTTGCAACTTCTTCACCAGTGACTATTTGGCATCATTGACGCAGGCGACGCTGCTTCTTCTCATAGGTTCTATTTTTTTTTTAATTTAACTATTATTATTTTATTAATTTATCCTTATTTCTCTAGATTAGCAACGTTCTCCCATTGCATGAAATCAGTTGTTGTAATAATAGTTTTTCTTTTATTTATGTTTGTTTGTTTTAATTTACAAATTTATGGACTCAAATTTGGTGAGTGGTAGCAATAGCATGGATGAGACTCAAAATATCAATCCACAAGGGAATTTAACTCCAAGTGCAACAAACATGCTGCAAAAGAATAAAAGAAAACAAAGGTCAGGAATTTGGGAACATTTTGAAATCATTGCATCTACTGCTGATGGTGTGAAAACTTGTCGATGTAAACATTGTGGGCATATTTATTCTAAAGTCTCAAGTAAGAATGGAACTGGAAATCTGAATCGCCATATAGAAACATGTCCGAGAAAAAGCACACATGATGTAAGCAAAATAATATCTGATTCTCGTATCTCTAAGTTTGATAATGAGAAATTTAGAGAGTTATTGTGTTCTGCAGTGATTGTTCATGATTTGCCTTTCCGATTTGTTGAATATGAGCGCATTAGAGCTGTTTTTCAATATCTTCGATGGGATGTGAAATCAATTACTAGGAATACACTTAAGTCTGATATCTTAAAAATGCATGAAAGAGAAAAGGTTAGAATTATGGTCATGTTGGAAAAAGCACTGAGCTTAACTTCTGATTGTTGGAGTTCACTTACTACAGATGGTTATATTTCTCTTACGTGCCATTTTATTGATGAAGAATGGGTTTTACGAAAGAAGGTGTTGAACTTCTCTCTCATGCCTGCTCCTCATACTGGTGTAGCATTATCTAATAAGATGTTTTTGATGTTATCTCAATGGGGTATTGAGAACAAGATATTTTCTCTGACTTTGGATAATGCAACTTCAAATAATGTATGTGTTGACTTGCTTCAATCACAATTGCTTTTGAACAATGCACTTCTTTGCGATGGTCAGTTTTTTCATCTTTGTTGTTGTGCTCATATAATCAATTTGGTAGTTCAAGATGGTTTAAAAGATATTGATGAGGCTGTGGAAAAAGTTCGTGATAGTGTCAAATATGTACGAGGATCAGGAATGAGGAAACAAAGATTTTTAGAATGTGTAAGTAAGGTGGGTTTGTGTAGTAAAAGGGGATTGAGACAAGATGTGCCCACTAGATGGAATTCTACGTTTTTGATGTTGGATAGTGCACTATACTACAAGAAAGCTTTCTTGAATTTTCAATTAAGTGACTCCAACTATAAATATTGTCCTTCTACATCTGAATGGGACAAAATAGAAAAGATTCGTGGGTTTTTGGGTTTATTTTATGATGTCACAAACATATTTTCCAGAAGAAATTATCCCACATCAAATTTGTATTTCTGTCCAATTGTCATGTGCTATGCTGCATTGAAGAAAAATTTGGATAGTGAAAATCCATGGATTAAGAAAATGGCTACACTTATGCTTGAGAAATTTGAAAAATATTGGTCAGATTTCAGCATGATCTTGACCATAGCCGTTATCTTTGATCCTCGATATAAGCTTCAATTTGTGGAATTTTCTTATAAGAAGCTATATGGATATGGTTCTCGTCAATTTTTGCAAGTTAAAGACAAGTTGGATATTCTCTTTGAAGAGTATTCAAAGATTCCTATCAAGTGTCCTACAGATGTGATTACATCTACAACTTTAAAGGGTAACTTTCCAAATAAAATGGATGACAAAATGATGGAGGTAATTTGTATTATATATAATTGTCTTAGTTTTTATTATTAACTTGATTTAATAGTGAATATATAATTGAGCTAACTATTTTATTGTTTTGTAGGAGTTCACTGCTTTAGATGATGAGTTTGGATTAAGTCAACAAAAATCTGAGTTGTACTCTTATTTGGACGAACCAAGAATGGATTTTAAGTCCGATTTGGATATTCTTGCATATTGGAGAGGAAATCAATACAAGTATCCTCGAGTTGCTTCCATGGCACGTGATATTTTGAGCATTCCGATTACTACGATGAGTTCAGAATCTGTGTTTAGTGTTGGTTCAAGAGTTCTTGATCAATGTCGTAGTTCCCTTAATCTAAATTCTGTGGAAGCAATTATTTGTACTAGAGATTGGATATTTGACCAAAAAGGTATTTATTCATTTATCTCTTCATTAATTTCTTTAATATTTATTCTTTTCATACTAACAGAATTTAATATATTTTTTTTGGTGGTTTATTTTTGTTTTCAATCTTAAGTTTTTAATGAAGCTATATCAACTGAAGAATTAGCTAGTGAGATTTTAAACTTGGATGCTAATAAAAGTATTCTAAATTCATCTGAATGCTCAGCTTCAACTACTGCAATTTTACCATGATAGATGAAAGGTGATAAACATTAGTTTTCCATGCTAATTCATGCTATTCTAGGTGGTTAGTTTAGTATTTTAAATGCATAGTTAGCTTGATTTCTATTAATATTGCAGATACTACTAATCTTTTGTTTAGCTGCGTATTTTGTTATTAGGATAGGAAATCAAAGCTCGGACGATGAGGTTGGAAGTTTTTGTCAAAGATCCGGAGTTGGAAAGATGAATCAAGTTGGAATCCTAGCATGATTTAATCAAAGGATGAAGGAAAATAATTCAAGATAGCTAAAAATGAAGTGTTGAAGCCAAAAACCGGTGCAGACCGCGGGTGACGACAGAGAGCAAGAAACAAGGCTTGTCGCCGCGGTCCTAGCCGCGGTCACCACCGCGGGCGGCGACAGAGAGGCTGCCAGAAGGCATTTCGCCGCGGCCCCCGCCGCGGTAGGGTAAAATGACTGCGGCTCGCGCGGTTTGGTTGCGGCTCGCGGCGAAAGGGGCTGGAATGCAAAGCTTTGGGGCTATTTTGTGATATATTAAACTAGGATCATGATTTATATTATATAGGGTACTCATATTAAGAAACCAACCCTATCACACCCCATCCCTCTCATTATTATTATCAGATTTCCTTAGTTAGAAGGGAGAAGGAAGCTATCTGCAGGGAGAAAAGGAGAAGAAGAACAAAAAAAGGGGAAGAAAACTTTGGGTTTTTGATGCAAGATTTAGCAAGTGTTTGTAATCGAACCGACGATCCGACGCCGGAAACTTTACGGGCTTGATTTCTTCTATCTAAATCCTTGTTTTTATTATGCTCTCCATGGTTGATTTGTAGTTCTTTTTGTTTATCATGAGCTAAATTATCTATGGGCTAGAGTTGTGTGATTGATGATGAGATTCTTGCCTATATTAGTTGGTGTATGAATATAATTCCTATATATGTTCATTGATCATGTTGATGTGTATCTCACATGTATTTAGGATAAGTTCCTTATATATGTATGTTATAGCTCATTTTATATCTAATCCATGTAAATAGGGTTGTAAATCCTTGGTTGATCAATGATTATTAAGCATCACAATCACATCAATTGGATACTTAGTAGAGGTTGAGTACTATCACTTAATTCCATTCAAATGAGCCACCTTACTCACTTGTTTGTGTGCATGATTGTTCTACACCAAGACTTCATGGTTCTTTAGAGCTCATCCTTCATGTCTAGGAATAAAAGTTGATTATTCACACAAACTTGATAAAGATAAGAATCTCTCATGTCAACACACAACTCTATAGCCCATGTTTTCCTCTCAATTAAAGAAATTTTAGTTAAATTGAAGTTTATGATAATTAAGTCTTGTTTAGTTAATCAAAATCAAATCCAAATGAATGGTTGCTTAGATAATAGAAGTAAAATGAAACTAGTACTTTGGTTTGAATCATGTTTTTAGTCTCTGTGGATACGATACTCGTGCTCATCAAATTTCTACATATGATCCGTACACTTGCGGTATTTCACATGTCAATAAAATGGTGATCAAAAGGTAATTTCTAGAATGTATTTTATCGTTATAAATTTTAAAGTTCTAATTAATATATTTATCCTCTTAAATTTGTAGGTGGAGTGTTGTTTGGTATTTGAAGATGAGAAGTTTGACAACTACGGTGAAATATTGTTGGATTAAGGATGACAATGTATCATAATTTTACAATTGTTGCTTTCTCTGCGTTTCATTGACACTCCAATTAGATGTTACATTTTAAAGATTTGGGTTTCTTATTCATATGTTGGATATTTAGAAATTAGGAGTTTGGTTATTTATGTTAGACTTATTAAATATTTTGTGATGTTTTGATTGAGGATTTTTATTTTCAAATGAATAGCAATCTTATATATTTATCCGAATTCAAGCAAAGTATTTGAATAATAAAATACGAATATTTTGTATCATTTTATCGAATTTTATTTGTTTACCAAATTGGTTCCTTAACGGATTCTTATCGGATCATTCGGATCGGATTCTTATCGGATGATTATCGGATACGGATCGGATTTGTGCGGATACGGATTTGAGCTTAACGGATCGGATACGGATACGGATTTCAATTTTTTTTAACGGATCGAATATGAATTTGACCTTAACGGATCGGATCAATAACGGATCGACACGATAAGGATCCGATCCGCACGAATTGTAACCCCTAATATATAATGAGATTACTTCAATCAACATTATTTATTGTACAAAGAAAATTAAGTAAATTTGATTTTTTTAACAATATAACTTATTTTTTAGAATAATAATAGTTAAACATAAATATAAATTAAAAAGATTGTTCAAGGTTGATCAAAGTAATGGTTCTTAAAATACAAATGATAAAGCTTGAGGTTTAATTTATTAATACGTGAATCAAACTTATGCAACACAATATGTAGTTTGATCCGATTACATTTCTGTAACTTACCAAGTTAATGTAGAAACTTTAGATACACTAAATTTTTTAAAAAATAATTGAGATTTCGATATATCAACAACCTAATATGCTCTCTAAAAAAACCCTAATATGCCAAATTCTTGTACCTAATACTTAGAGGTGTAATCGAACTGAGTCGAGTTGAGTAGTGCCGTGTTCAAGTTTGACTCGTTTAGTTTCGATTCGAGCTTCAAGCTTTTTTATCGAATACTTTGATGTTCATGAACTTTGTCGAACTTTAATCGAGTCTAAACGAACTTTCTAAATTTAAAATATATTTTAGATTTTCATTATTATTATGAAGAAAAAAGTTATTTATTCCAAAATTAATATAAAATTCATGCTCGAATTCTTAAATTTTTAATTATTAGAAAGATTTATCATTATTGTTACTCTTAAATCATGAAAATATTATTTTATATTTCTTACCAATTTTAGCTAACGAGACTGTTCACGAGCTCACGAGTCGAATACTATGATGCTCAAGTTTGGCTCGTTTAATAAACGAGCTTTACTAAACGAACTCGAACGAGTTTTTATCGAATCGATACTCAAGTAGCTCATAAACAGTTTGGTTCATTTACACTCCTACTAATAGTTGAGCACTATTTTTGGTAAAAAAGAATTGTGAAATAATTTAAAACATAAGATTTATCTTGACTAATAAATTTAAAATTTGATCCTATATAAATTGAGTTTTAATATTTCACCTATAGATATACACGTAATAAAAAAATTAAATTATTAATAAAAATATATATACACCCCGTGAATCGTTTAGAAAACAAATTGGTTTATACGAGAATTACTGATTAATAACGGTAAAACAGTTCGTTAAATAAAATAAAAAAAATCCACTTACGACACTAAATATTTCAGATTGACTATTACAATTTGTTAGTTCGAATGCATGGTAGTTATATATAATTGTAAAAATAAATAAGCAACTTGAATATGTTAAAAGGAATAAGTAAAAAAAAAAATCTATTTCGAAATCTTTCATTAAAAGGTGTTTTAATCAATGATGGTTAAATCTTGAATCAATATTTATATAATATAATCTAGAGTTAGGACAACTAATCTTAAAGAAAGATAATTATGAGATGTCATAGTGAGTGACATAATAGACAAACAAGGATAATGTAAGATATCATTAAATATAGGTTAATTGTTTTAGTCTCTTGCTCAGTGCATGTTTGTAATTGGATGCAAATTTTTATTTATTTATTTATTTTATTTTTTTTGCGTAGTACAATAGTTGGGTTTCAATTTCTTATAGAAAATATATTTAATTTTTTTTGTTTAAATTTTAAAATTTACCACATTTCTACATTAGGTTTTTTAATTTTTTTTTCTTCACTTGAAAATGAGAATGGTGTGATAACATAGTGCGGGACTATATTATGATATATTTTTTAATGGTAGTTGTCTTAAATATATATAATAATCGAAGATTAAGAGATATTAAGTTGGAATTCTTTTCCCCAAAAAATAAGGTTTGGATTTTTATTTTTTTTTCATCACAAAAAATAGTTGGATATTTTTTTCCAAAAAAGAAAAGCTAGATATTTTCTTCAATTAGTAGGCTGAGGATTAACGAGTGTTCATGGGTCTGGGGATATTCTTGAATTAGTTTAATGGAGGCCTGATAACCTCATATTTTAAGCCCAGCCCACCAATGTTTTTTCTGAAAGGTAAATACTCCCTCCATCCTTCCTGGTTGATTAGTTCCCTTGAGATTTGACATAATAATCAATGCAAGTAGAGATAGAGGAAATGAGTATTTTATTAGTGAGTGAAGATTAACTTTCCATTTTAGGTAAAGGGACAATTAAATGGGACGGACGAAAAAGGAAATAGGGACTAATGAAGTGGGACGGAGGGAGTATTAAAAAAGATTTTTGACATCTTATTTCTAATTATCTAGTTATGTATTGCATAATTATACTTATTAATAATTAATAAATTAAGAAACTATGTTGTTTGTATCAAATTGGATATCAAATTTTAATTTGTTTAAAAATGAATACTAAACTTCTATTTTATATCATTAGTTGTCTAAATTCAAGAATTTTCTATTAATTTAATCACATTATAACTCATATAGAAACCGCTTTTATTCTAATTAATTATTAATAATGCCTACGCTTACAAACATTTATTTTTAAAACTCTAATATTTATCCTGTACCAAGTAGAAACAATTAAATATTTTTTTAAAAAATATTCAATAATTAAATAACTTGTGTTGGGGTCAGGCCCTAGTAGCCCAACCCATTTGTAGTTAATCTAATGCTATTCTCGTATAATGGCCCAATCATACACTAAGGTCTAAGCAGGATTAAATAAATCTACAGATCGGCAATTGAGCGGAACCAACTCGCACTCATGAGGATGGACCAAGAGGGATGCGGCCTTATGACCCGAAGCCCAACTAAGCGCACCTCAGGAACTAAGTCAAAACCCACTCCAACATGCAAATCAATGCTGGGTTTGGGGTCGGATCCGATGTCAACCCCAGACGAATGAATAAAACAGAAGTCGTTGGAGAGGAGCTGCACCAGTCATAACCGATCCTGATACTTTCGGAGTCTGTTCCGAAAAATCCAAGGTCGGTGTCGATTCTAATTAGGGTTTGTTAGGTTTAACTCTCATGTAATGAGCTTCCTTTGTGTCTATAGAAAGTAAGTCCCTAATCGGTTTTCGGGTAGTTTAAAGGGGGGATACACGCAGTATGTCAGCAGAAATTCGGTTGAAATATTCAATTAAATAAACACTTTATTTTCTTTCGTTAATATGCATTTAATTCGCTGCGTTTGACGTCGATTTGGTTTTCTTCGCATTTAGTTTTCATATTTATTCCGTACTATATTGATATCTATCACTTTTCTAATCCGATTATAAGAACCTCAATTCTTCTAATTTTGAACCTCAATAACTTTAAGTGTTTGATTAAATAAATCTTGTAAGACTCTTACATTATTAAAGAAATTCTATTCCTTCCATTCTCAATATTAAAATATTAATAAAGTGTTTTTAAACGAAACTGTGAATCATAGACCAAATATAATGTATTTAATACTTTTTTTGAATTATTTTAATAATACAAACAATACATGGGTTATGATAAATATGCTCAATCTGATAAAATTATATTCGAATCAAAACTTCAGTTTCGATTTTCGTTACAATTGAACTAATCGTTTTTTTTTCCTTTTTAACAAATTACTCTACTTAAAGATATATATTTAATATTTTACATGCATTAAAATATAAAACCGCAAATTTGATTATTAACATTTAATATAAAATTATTTTAAGCAAGTATTTTAACTAATAATTAATAAACAAAATGTGGTTCTCTACGTGAGTTCAAATTACTAAATGTAATAAAATTACTACAAAATTTCTGAATTTAGAATATCAATGATACAGATTATGAGTTTAGTATTATTTTGAAACACATTAAAGTTTAGTATCCAATTTGATACAAGCAACATAATTAGTAATCTTTTAAGAAATTAACCCTACAATTTATAACCACTTTCTGGGGGCTTTTAGGTAAATATATATTTTTTGTAAAATATAAAGAAGAAAGAAAAAACATCATAATTATAAATAAACACTTAATTTTGAATAAAGATCTAATTTTCTTTCAATAAAATCAGCTTCTAAGGCGTAGAGACTTTAACTATTATAAGATAATATAAGTTTAGTAAACCATTTTTTTAACAATTTGGTAAACCATTTTTTTTATTTTTAGTGTAACAGAAAAAAAAAATGTAAAGATCACTTTCCCATTTTTGAGAGTTATCAAATAATTCCATTTCTTACAATTATTAATATTTTAAAGTCTAATAGATTTTACATATAATTTTTTATCTCATAATTAACCAGCTCAATATTAATTAAGCTCAAGCACAAGTATCAGCATTCTCGACTCAATAGGCTCGTGAATCTTATCAAGTTTGGGCTTGAGCTAGGTTCGCAGATTTTTTTGAGCTTAATATAATTCAAATTATTTATCCTTAAATATATTATTTAATTATAAATAATATTAAACTTTTATTAAAAATAAATAAATTATCATAAATCAAGCTCAATGGAGTGGAGTCAAGCTTGACGAGTTTAACAATAAGTCGAACCCGAATTTAAAAATTTGAGCTCAATTTGTCTCAAGATCACGGGTATCTATGCGCACATATATATGTATTAGTACTTGTTATTTTTAAACAATACAATTTGTAGACTCTTCAATAAGCATTTCAACTTCTACCCCACTATCAATCACACGAGATGCTCTATTTTGAATAGCTTATTTTTTTATTTTTTTTTATACATTTGGTTTAATGAAGTATAAAAAAGAGATAATTTTATGATAAATCTTGATTTGAAAGAAAGAATAGAGATAATTTTATGATAAATCTTGATTTAAAAGAAAGAATTAAGAATATATCGATTGATGTATAATTGCATGAGAACTTCACTTGCCTACAAGAAAAATGCAAAGGATTCAACTAATATTTACAAAGACTTTCATTTGGGAGTTGCAACCAAAACTAAAAAATGGAAGAGTCAAAAGCTCCTTTTTCTTGTCCCCTTTCAACATAGGACAATTTAATCAACATTCAACGTTCAAGATATGTATACAAGAATAGACAAAACAGTTGATCTGCTCAACAAGCATTTCTAGTGTAAAATATACCAAAGTAGTTGCTACCAAAACCTATTAATGGATGAGGAATCAGTATTTCCCATCAGCACGTTCTTCTCTTGAGAAGGTGTCAGGTTAGGCACGCCTAAACGGTTTAGGCAAGTTTTATCTATTAACCCAAGTCAAACTCATCTAATATACCCTAATTGGGGATTAATAAACCCTATTCGAGATGGGTGAACCCATTTGGGTATGGATAAAACTCGCCTAAACCGTTTAGGAGTGCCTAACGCAAGTTTGTGGCTCTTCTCTTTCTCTAGGTTTTCCCTTTCCATCTTTAACCTGGCATCTTGTCTTGCAATCTCTGCCTGAATTCCAGCAATGTCAAAGTAAGAAAATAAAGGGAGAAAAACAAGGGAAAAGATGATGATGTAGATGTAGATGCTGATGAAAGAATTGTACAAGTTTGTCTACTATTTATGTGAATATGAATCAAACACTTAACAACATGATTTAATTTGAAACATCATCATGGTATGAGATTAGTGGAGGTAAAAATTGGATGGAAGCCACAAAATAACAAAGCATCCCATTAAGCATATAAACAATAAGAATGATGACATAACAAAACTAAAGCCATGCAATTTTAGGAAATTCGACAGACTTTCTCAATGAAATCTTGGTTTGGGGTGAGTGAAAATAACCTAGAAAAAAAAAAATCATATAACACAATAAACACAGGACTTTTGGTAACAGCATTCAGTTTCCATACACAAAAACAGAGAGCAACATTCTGTTTTATCTCCATTTCCATAAAATTAGAACAAATGAAGTACTCATATTCATTCCACGAAGAATATGATTTTATCATTGTATAGCCAGATATAAAGAGGTAGTAGCCAGACAATACAGCTCAGCACAATGTTCAAAAGGGCTTGCTCATGAAAGTGCACAGCAAGATTCTCTATGGGAGCAACTTCAGAGACAGCTTCAAGCATTGAAATCACACAACTTAAAAAAGAAATAACCCCAACATATTATAGTTAAGCTGCAGTTAGAAAGAGACAAAATTATGGGAAACTAGACAAAAGATACTTCTTGCGAATTCGTTCTACGAAAAATCTTAGAACTTGTGGCCTCTACAACCGGCAACCCCCAAGAATCAAGAACCTTTATTAGTGTCACCTTCACAGGTGTTGGTACAATATCCTTCACATTTTGAAGTCCACCTCTAGGACCAACTTTCACTGTCTTCAAAAACTTGGTCATAGAACCCAGAAACTAAAATAATAACCAGATACAATTGCGGTGCCAACATTGATAAACACAAACACTATGAAACTCGAGGGGTGGTTAAAATATTAATATTAAGCTATGATAAGAGAAACAAATAGAACATGAATTCGAAAATTACAAAGTCTATGGGTGCAAGTGCATCAAGTTTCCAGGCTGAATCCTTTGATAAACACTTTTTCCTGCTTTAAGAATCTTGTATGGATGGACTAGTGATCAATAGAAGCTGTAATGATGCTTTAGTATCTGGTAAACCCTAAATTCAAGAAACCTAGTTGGACGGTTTGATAAAGATGCTTCTTTTCCATTGCAAGAAACAACTCAGGGGAATAGTTCAAAATGGTGTTGCACAAAAATGTCACAGCACCAACTGCAAGAATTCACAACATCATATAGGACCTACCTAACCAAGCCTCACAACAATAGATTTGGAATCATTTACAACCAAAAGCAACAAATAAACTAGGTCAATCAAATCAACACAATCTTTCCCCTTCACTGCATTTCATGAATACCGGATTCTGCATCATACAATTTCCACTTGTGTTTGCCAAAAGATGATAAATAAGAACATTTGCAGTAAGTCTCCAAATTCTTCGAACTTCACACAAAAATTAAACCTGTAATACCCAAAATCAGGAAATTTCTGCAAACCGCGACCTCGGCCGATAACTATAACCTCCATTTCATCACAATCTAAATGCAGCACGATAGATAATCAAAATGAACCCAAAAAATTTGGACCATTTCTCGATTTATGCGTGTCATCCTTGCGCAGGGGCCATGCTAATCTTCTCTGTATCGTTCCAATTTTATCGGATGTCCCCGAAGGGACAGTACATTCGTGTAGGCAGTAGTATATAAATAAAAACTAAAAGCTATGTTTATTCGATGTGGGAATAACAACTGCGAACAAAAACTGGGCTGGGCTTGTTGGGTTGTCTATAGTTTAAAATGTATGAGGTTTTTCTTCAAATAATAATTCGATTCAATATTAATGAAATGTATGAACATTGGGAAGTATTATTGATTTTACTATTGTATTTCACTTGATTTTTGAATTTCTTACCGAACGCATTCAACATAGTTGGTGTTAGTATATTTCAATTTCTTTTGGCAAGGAATATGTCTTTTATATCCACCACACTAGCCTTTCACCATTTTGTCACAATCCTGCCACCGGCTCTAGAATGAACACACTTGGTTACAGAGACAAGATTAGTGCATTTGTGGCAAATGACAATAGAAAGTCACGATTTAGTGCATTTGAAGAAATTTTTAAATTTTTGGTTAAATCAAAATCGATGATTTGGTATAGTTTGGTTTTTGTTCGGTTTATAGGTTCAATCGGACAACTCGAGTTGGATTTTTAGAATTTGCGAGTTAACGACTTTGCGGCTTCAGTTTGATTTTCAAACCTAACTGCACGTTGCTCACCCCTATCTGAAGGAGCTTCGTACTTTTAAGTGATTGATAGTCCTTGCCTATGATTCTTTAGGATCGGTTGTGTTTCATGGAAAACAACTTAAGAATACTTCTGTGATTGACCAAATGATATACGAAGATAGGAAACTCCGTTGGCTACTTCGAGAGGTGCATAATCTTACCACTAGGCCATTGTCATGGGTTGGTCTTGGTTCGTTCTTGGGCCAAAACTATTTTCGAACTCAACAGTTATCATATAATAATGATTTTACACATAATAAAAATTCATATTCAGTCACCAAAAATATCAAATTTTATATTATTTTAATATAAATAATTAAAATTCTCACGCATCGCGTGGGTGATATACTAGTAATATTTGAGTTTTATTCCCAAAAATGGTTTTGATATATCTCATATATGAACAAAAAAGTTTGATATATCCTTGTAATATTTTGCTAACGGATAAAGATGTGTCAATGACAATCTAGGATAAAATCATAGTTTGAGGCACCAAACACATTTACAAAATTTTCGATCAAATTATTGCATTTACGTAAAAGTTAGATGAATCAATTCAATTCAAAGTGACACTATCAAAACGTCCAAAACCACATTAATTTTCATATCTATGTATATTAGTATTCCATTTAAATCGAAGAATAGTAAAGATTGAAGAAATAATGGAGGTCTGAATGTAGCTGCAATCCTCCATTGTTTATTCAGTCTATCTAGAGAGGAGAAAATGGGGAAACCGGGCGAGTTGACTCCAGCTTCCACTATGAAAATTTTCATTCACATGTTCATCAAATTTTCAAGTGTACATGGTTTGGTTTTGCGGTTTAGCTTAATTGAAGGGTGGAATACCGTTCAAAATTTTCATGAATCAAACCAGCCAAATGCTTATTTAAAAAAAAAAATCGTCAAATCATATTACAACAGTTTTTAGCCAATTTAAATATTTTGAACATTAATCGACTAATAATATTAATGATGAAATTAATAATTTACGATTTTGACTCTTGATTCAATGAAAGATGCAAAGAATAAAACTAATATAAATATATTTAATGTGTCATCCATTATAAATTAGAAATAAGTGAAATCACATCCACGAAAAATAAGGAAAGAGACGTGAAACCAATTCCAACTAATATAAGCATCGATGATATATCTATATATTATACATCCACTTAGAAAAAGGAGATACAGTTCATCCTTAGCCATGTAGAAAAGAAACTCGTATAATAAACTCGTTCACGAAGATTCCATTTACATACTTGGTGCTAACAATCCGCTTATTAAGACAAATTCTTTATTGAACCTTCATAATCTCCACACACAAAATCAACAAACCAGAATACAAGTGAAACAAGCCTACACTTATTATAGCACCTTCAACTAGCTAGAAATCTATTTGTGTTTGCACTCGACACAAAACATAAGTGGTGGAATATATTATGCATAAAGTCATCACATCATACATCAACCAATCCAAGAATTAGAGTCAAAATGACATCTTTCAATAGGGCAACATAACAAGATAGCAAAGTTTTCTCAATCCACACACTTCCATTAAAATTTCTTAATATGCCATAAAACCATTCTTCAGTCTGCTCCCAAACACCTGCTGCACAAACTAACGTATTCATTTAGTGTTGTTGCTACAAAGAATTGAATCCCACATTCATTTTTTTCCAGCATACATTCCCGAATGTTGAAATAAATTGTGTCAAGAAATCAATACAAGAATTGTAGATCTGAACTAGCCAATATGGATACATGACAACTCAAATTCAGAATTTTCCCTTTTCAAAAGAAGCCCATAAAATGGAAAAAGTAAATAATGTCATAAATTGGAAATGCAGAGAGAAGCATAATTAGATCAAACAAACTGAAAATTAGACACTAAGAATAACAGAGCTAAAAAGCTCCACCTATACAGAAAGGTCAAGTAACAATTTCCATTACAACGGCTGATAGAAAAGAGCAGGGCAGCGCTATGTGTGCGTCTCTGTGTGTACGAGAGAGAGAGAGAGGAAACTAAACTACAGAAAGCATATGCCACAAAAATATGTTGTTGTTCTCTACTTGCACTTTTTTTTTTCTTTATTTCTCCATTCTTCTCATTTTGTTCCTTTAAGGCTTACCTCGTCAATAATTAAGACCTACGTGGATGTGGAATTATTGGTGTCAATGGAGTGGAGCCAAGCTTGACAAGTTTAATATCAAGTTGAGCCCGAATTTAAAATTCTGAGCTAAATTCGTCTCGTGACACGGGTATCCGTGCACACATATATATGTATTACTTGTTATTTTTTAACAAGACGATTTGTAAACTCTTCAATAAATATTTCAACTTCTAACAGAAACAGCATGCTACTCCAACAATTGCACCAGAGCCCACACTGGAGCAAAAACAAATATCAGGCAAGCTATAACTCTTTTTGTTCAGGCTAAGTTATATTGATAACTCATCCATGAACAAAGTGCAACACATGATCATAATGATCAAAAGCTCAATCATACAATTGAAAATTTAATCAACAACAGATGCAGAAAACAGAAGGAACACAGAAGAAGGAATACCTTTTCTCATGAATATAATCATAAGCCTTCTGAAAAAACCAGTAGGCAGAGCAGAAGTGGCAGCTTCAAGCATGTCCAGATTACCACCAGGCCAAGCACCAGCACAGTACGTGGGCATACAAAAAATATGGGGTTCATTAAATGTCAACCAGATCTGATACACAGTCTACAACAAGTCTGTAAAATAAAAGAGGTGTGGATGATTTCTCAACAGGAAAATGTTCGCAACTTGAAGCTATTGCAGGCTAAATTATTGAATTATAACCGACCAAGATTTCAGATGTAACATCGATGAAAAAGCAGCCGAACTCCAACAGTTTAGGTATCTATAAGAATGAGAACAACTAGAGGAAACATAAACATGCAATAGAACGAGTTGAAGTTAACAAGCTGAACCTGGAAAATTGTTAATTGTAAAAAATATTCCACAGTTTTCTCCAGTTTCCACCCTCCATACTCAGCTGCCCATGGTGGCAAAGAATGATGGAACAGTGTCAACATTACTTTCATCCAATAGAAGTGAACATGGTTGATGATACATTTATGTCGCTCTAGTGCTGCAAAATTGGTCTAAGGAACATCGATGGGTTAATCAGTTTGATACGTGTAGTGACATAAATATCTAATACCATAAATCCTTTTGAAAGAATGAACAAAATTGTAATTTTGATAAAATCAAATTTTGAATTACTATTAACTTCCATATGCACACACACACTCTTACGTTGATCTAGTACCATTCACGGGTTCCTCAGGCGTGACCCTTGTCCAATCTATTTCCATCCAAAAAACTTGTTTTCCTGCATCTCTAGCCAATTTCAGTTCAATAACAGCATCGGACCAAAATCTCAACCTCTCCTCCCTGAAAATTAATGAAGTCTTTTAAGATAACACAGAATTTACAAAACAAAAGTTCAGGTTCCCTGACAAAATGTAATCCAAATCTGTATCAACTATCAAGCATCTTTGGAGAAAGAGTTTAGTGGTTTAAGAGACCCAGAATAGTATAGCCCAGAATGGTCTATGATTAATGTCTAAAGCCTTACGGATGTGGAACGTTATGCCAGGCAGCAACTGTATGGTGACATTCTTCACCCGAGTTAGGTTCTTCAATTTCTTCATACTTCTCAAATCCTCGGATTTTTGCTTCCATAGCTATCTTGAGTTGTTTCCTTCTCTTCATGTTCTTATTCACTTCTTTCGAAAGTTTAGACTGCTGAGAACCACCATCTCCACCAGCCAATCTTATAATTGCATCAGTTGGTTCGCTGCCTTTCTGAGACTCTGGATGATCGCATGGCTTTTCTTCCGCAAACTGAAGCCAAGCATCACTGAGCCTGTCCTCAACATGTGCAGGTGATGTAGCTAATCCGAAAAAGAATCCTTTTTCCCCTTCTACAGAAAACCACAGCATCAAGGGTAAAATATCAATCAATGCTGATTTACTTTCCAGCCATACGAACATAGGACTCTTGTATTCAAGATTAAGCAACATGAATACGCATTCATCATGTTTTCCAACTTGAA
>JAPKLW010000477.1:207875-236643 GCA_026898455.1 Plectranthus barbatus
TTGGAGGTACCCTTGGGAGTTTGGGACCCTGCCTCACCTAAACAAAACTCTCATCATTACATATGTTGTGACCCTTCCCTGATTTTCGCATAAGTAGTCATGTACATAGTGTTCTTGCCAAAATCTTTATGAAAGAATTGTGGAAGTTCATCTACCATTTATGTGAATATGAATCAAACACTAAACAGCAGGTTTTAATTTGAAACATCATCATGCAATGAGTTTAGTGGAGGTAAAAACTTGATGGAAGCCACATAATAACAAACCAAGCTTCAATGGCAATGAGAGAAGGAAAACCTTGAATCTTTGGTATAGAAAGATGCACTGGGAAAGGAAAATACAATTCATCCCTTAGCCATTTAGAAAAGAAACATATAATAAACCAGTTCATGAAGAATCAATAAACCTACATGGTCTAGAGCTGCTAACAATCCACTAATTAGGACAAATTCTTTATTCAACATTCATAATCTCCACACAAAACCAGCAAACCATAATACAATTAAAACAACCTTCCCTAGGGCCTCCACTTAGGTAGGGGTAATTCTTGCACCTTCAACTAGCTGGAAATTGCAGTAGTTCTATTTGAGTTTGCACCTGACACAAAACATACATTAGGCATAAAGACTATTGCTAAAGTCAACCTCAAGTCCTCAACATCACACATCAACTAGTCCAAGAATTAGAGGAAAAATGACATCTTTCAAGAGGGCAGCAGAAAATATATAACAAGATAGCAAAGCTTTATGTAGAATCTATAAAGAGAGAATACTGAAATAAGTATTCAACGCCTTGTAAATTAGAAGTGTTTAATCTCAAAGATGTTATGCAAAATGTTATTGTGATTCAATGATTCAAGATAACTACTAGCTATTCACAAGTCTTAATAAAAGAGTAAGCAATTAGAAATCTAGAATATCAGGCGTGCGATAAAAGATGATTGTGATCTGTGATTCAATGCATTTCAAGATATCAACAACTACCTAATCCCATGTCACAACAGGACGGTGAATCAAGTACCTCACATCGTGAGAGTTCTGCCTTCCACGCATCTTCCCTCTCAGCAACCTCACGTTCACGTTCCTCAGTATAACTTTGCATTTCCCTCTCCTTCATGATCCTATCTTGTATGTCGGCATCAAGGGCCTCCTTCAGCTCCTGCACAAACTTATCTACAACTGTTTTTATCGTCAAAGACATCAAAATCAACCTTTTCTCAATCCACCCTACCACCAAGGTTTTCTTAATATGTCATAAAACCACTCTTTAGTGCACTCCCAAATACCATAAACACCTGCTGCACAAAATACCTTATTCATTTCGCGTTGTTGCTACAAAGAATTGATTATGGAATTGAGTTCCACAATCATAATTTTCCACATAGATCACCATACATTCTCAAATGGAGAAGGGGTCCAACAAAGCCTTATATGAAAATAAATTTTGCCACAAAATCAATACAAGAATTATAGATATGAACGAGCCAATATCGATACATGACCGCTCAAATTCAGAATCCAAATAAGAATTTTCCCTTTCCAATTACATAAATAAAAAGAAGGCCCATAAAGTGGAAAAAGTAAATAATCTCATAAATGAGAAATGCAGAGAGAAGCATAATTAGATCAGACAAACTGGAAATTTTACACTAAGAATAACAGAACTCAAAAACCCCACCTTTACAGAAACATCAAGTAACAATTTCGAATACGACGGCCGATATAAAAGGGCGGGGCAGCGCTATGTGTGTGTCTCTGTGTACGAGAGAGAGAGAGAATGAGCGACTGCGAGAGGAAGAGAAGGGGGAAAGAAAAAAAAAAACTAAAGTACAGAAGCATAGGCCACAAAAATATGCTCTTGATCTTTACTTGCACTACTTTTTTTTTCTTCATTTCTCCTTTCTTTTCATTTTGTTCCTTTTAATGGAGTGGAGCCTAGCTTGACGAGTTTAATACCAAGTCGAGCCCGAATTTAAGATTTTGAGCTAAATTCTTCTCGTGATCACTAGTATCCGTGCACACATATATATGTATTACTTGTTATTTTTAAACAAGACAATTTGTAAGCACTTCAATTAACATTTCAAATTCTACCCCACAACCAATCACACGAGATAGTCTATTTTGAACAGCATATCATTTTTCACATTTGTATTATCACCATATGTAACAGGGATAATTTTATCATAAATCTTGAATTGAAGGAAAGAATTAAGAATATATAGATTGATGTATAATAGCATGAGAGGAACTTTACATGCCTACAAGAAAAAAAGATATTTACAAAGATTTTCATTTGAGAGTTGCACCAAAACTAGAAAATCAAAGAGTCAAAAGCCCCTTTTCTTGTTCGATTTCAACAGAGGAAAATTTAATCAACCTGCACCGTTCAAGATATGTATACACGAATAGACAAAACAATTGAACTGCTCAACAAGCATAACTAGTATAAAATATATGAAAGTAGTTTCTAGCAAAGCCTATTAATGGATGCCTCATTTCTTCGCCTTTGCAAACCTGAGGCAACGGTATTTCTCACCACTGACAGTAATTTCAAGAGCCCCGTCTTGATTATCTTGATTTGATGCGGTTCCCATCAACACGCTCTTCTCTTTCTCCAAGTTTTCCCTTTCCATCTTTAACCTGGCTTCTTGTCTTGCAATCTCTGCCTGAATTCCAGCAATGTCAAAGCAAGATATTTAAGGGAGAAGCAAGGGAAAAGATGCAAATGTAGATGCTGATGAAAAAATTGTGGAAGTTTGTCTACTATTTCCATCCAGGTATAAGTTTAGTGGAGGCAAAAATTTGATGGAAGCCACATAATAACAAACTTCAATGGCAACGAGAGAACGAAAATCTTGCATCTTTGGTATCGGAGGATGCACCGGGAAATGAAATACAATTCATCACTTAGCCATTTAGAAAAGAAACCCATGTAATAAGCCTGTACATGAAGAATCCATTTACATATTTGGTCTCGAGCTACTAACAAACCACTAATTAGGATAAATTCTTTATTGAACCTTCGTAATATCCACACACAAAACCAACAAACCAGAATACAACTGAAACAACCCTCCCTAAGGCCTCCAATTAGGGTGGCGGCAACTCTTGCACCTTCAACTAGCTAGAAAATGCAGTAGTGCTATTTGTGTTTGCACTCGACACAAAACATACATTACGCATAAAGACTATTACTAAAGTCAACATGAACATCATACATCAACTACCAAGAGTCAGAGGCAAAATGACATCTTTCAAGAGGGCAACAGACAATATATAACAAGATTGCAAAGCTTTATGTAGAATCCATAAAGAAAGCATACTGAAATAAGTAATCAACGCCTTGTAAATTAGAAGTGTTTAATCTCAAAAAAGATATGTAAAATGTTATCGTGATTCAATGCATTCAAGATAACAACAACTAGCTATTCACAATTCTTATTAAAAGAGTTAGCAATTAGAAATCTAGAATCTCAGGCGTGCTATATGAAAGATGATTGTGGCTGTGATTCCATGCATTTCAAGATATTAACAACTACCTAATCCCATGTCACAACAAGACAGTGAATCAAGTACCTCACGTCGTGAGAGTTCTGCCTTCCAAGCAGCTTCCCTCTCAGCAACCTCACGTTCACGTTCCTCAATATAACTTTGCATTTCCCTCTCCTTCATGATCCTATCTTGTATGTCAGCATCAAGGGCCTCCTTCAGCTCCTGCACAAACTTATCTACAACTGTTTTTATCCTCAAAGACATCAAAATCAACTTTTTTCTCAATCCACCCTTCCACCAAGGTTTTCTTAATATGCCGTAAAACCACTCTTTAGTCCGCTCCCAAACACCATAAACACCTGCTGCACAAAATTCAAATTATATTTCGTGGTGTTGCTACAAAGAATTGATTATGGAATTGAGTCCCACATTTATAATTTCCCAAATAAATCAGCAAAATTACCAAATGGAAAAGGTGCCCAACAGAGCCTAATATGGAAATAAATTATGCCAAGAAATCAATATAAGAATTGCAGATATGAACGAGCCAATATTGATACATGACCACTGAAATTCAGAATTCAAATAAAAGTTTTCCCTTTTCAATCACATTAATAAAAGAAGGCCCACAAAATGGAAAAAGCAAATAATCTCATAAATGGGAAACACAGAGAGAAGCATAATTAGATCGGGAAAACGGGAAATTTGACACTAAGAATAACATAAGTCAAAAACCTCACCACTACAGAAACATCAAGTAACAATTTCGATTAGACAGCAGATAGAAAAGAGATTAGCAGCGAGAGCGAGATAGAGCAAGAGGAAGAGAGAGGGAAAATAAGAAACTATTAAGTACAGAAAGCATAGGCCACAAAAAATATGCTCTTGTTCTTTACTTGCACCCTTTTTTTTTTTTCCTTCTTGATTTCTCCTTTCTTTTCATTTGTTCCTTTTAGGTTTACCTCAAGTTAAACTCACTACTGGTGTCATTACAGTTACAGGCAAGAATCTGTGACAACAAAAATGGGTGAAATTGACTATATATGAAGTTAAAAAGTTATCACCTCAATTTCTTCTTTTCTAGCTAGTTGCAACTGTAGGCAGAGAATGGCGAGGGGGCGAGACCGAGCGTGCTGCGGGCTTGGGCCGTGAGGGATGTTGCGGGCGAGAGCGAGAGGAGGGCGAGAGGATAAAATTTAGGTTTAGTTTAGGTTTATAATTAAAATAAAATAAGAGTAAATATACTTAAACAGCCACTCCAACTATAAAAAAATTAATTAATATTATATACACATTCAAAATTTAGCCAAAACTAAGTCAACTTTCAAATAAATCCTTAGTATTTGCATTTAGAAAACTCTCAATTATCACTGCAATTATTTGAACACTATTACCAAAATTAAGCGTTTAAAAATATATTTATTGGATTTATTGGCATTTAATCATCTCTTAATTTTACGACTACAAATTTTTAAATTAAATATTAAAAGAATGAATGTTTACCATTTAAAATGGCTGATTCAATATATTATTACTCATATTTAGAATGAATTTGCAACTCAATTTTATTAATCATACTTAGTGATTAAATTCTTCAAAAATTTAATTAAATCTACAAAATTAATAAAAAAATTTGAATTTCGTCAAAATATTGCAAGCATTTAGGGCATTTAAATAGCATTTGCACTCCAAAATTGCTACCAATTTTAAAATTTTTAATTATTATTTAATCTTATATACAACAATATTAGAAAGCATAAACAAAAAATAATTTTGGCATGAAAAGATACAATAAAATTTTTGGTAGATATTTGTAATTTGTTTGACACTTTGACTCATTATTAATAAAAAAGAATAGGGTATTTTTTAAAAATAGCTATTATTTGAATGTAAATGTAAAAATAATTATTTAAGATTATAATATAGTGAAATAAGTTATTTAAGATTTTCACTCAATAAATAAATTATAAAATAAAAGTTGTGAAATATATTAAATTTTTTTATTTAAAATTTACCACATTTCCATATCAGGTTTTTTCTTCACTTGAAAATGAGAATTGTGCGATTAGAGGTGAGCTAGAAATCGAAATAATCGAAAATCGAACAGAATTGAAAAATTTTGGTTATTTTGATTCAGTTATTTTTATTTTCGGTTCGGTTTGGTTTATTTTTTCAAAGTTTTTTGTTATTCCGGTTCGGTTCGGTTATATTTTTATTCGGATCCAAATAATCGAAAAACCAAAATTATATATATATATATATATATATATATATATATATATAATATTTTATATATATAAATAATACACACAATTTTTGTTTTTAAAAAATCTAAACCTAAACACCACTACAGCCACGTCTTCAACCTAATTGTACAAATTCTTATTCATTCACGTCTTCAACCACTACAGCCACCGCCGCACAACCTCCTCGACCACTATCGCACAACACACTCAAACCCTCCCTTGTCTTGCCGGCCTCGGCGCCGGCCTCCCCTGACTCGTTGTCAACCGATTCAGCCCCTCCTTGCTCTTGTTCCGCGCTCGTTGTCTTGCTCACAGCTCCTCCGAGTCCGCGTTCGTTATCTCGCTTCCAGTTTTATAATTTTTTTAAAAATATTTCGGTTTAAACCAAAATAACCAAAATTACGCACCGAGAACCGAACTGGAAATTTGGTTCGGTTATTAGCCTTGTTCGGTTTGGTTCGGTTGTGTCCAAATTTTTTTTGATTATTTCGGTTTGGTTATTTTTTTAGGCAAAAACCGACTGAAATAACCGAATGCTCACCCCTAGGTGTGATAACACTATATTATGATACATTTTTTAGTCATACATATATAGAATAATCACGAGATATTAAGTTGGAATTCTTATCCCCAAAAAATAAGATTTTGATTTGTAATAACCCGATTGATTATAATAAGTTTATTATATTGTTTATGATTGATCATGTGATTAATTGCCTAATTAATCAGTTTGATTCGCACATCACGGTTAAATTTATCAACTCGTATTTGAATCCGAAAATTTTGGAAGTTATGTTTTTTGATAGGATTTAAAATACCGTGAATATTCAAATGGTTGGATTTGAGAATTTAAACTCGAGTTTGAAGAATTAGGGTTTCGAGTTCTTGTTGAGATCATTGATTTTGTTATGAATAAGATGTCTTAGGGTTATGTTTTTGGATACGATTTGAAATATCGTGAATATTCAAATTGTTGGATTTGAGCATTTAAATTTGAGCTTGAAGAATTAGGGTTTCGAGTTATTGTTGAGATAATTGATTTTGTTATGAATAAGATGTCTTATTCTTTGATTCGAATTGGGAATCATGAGATGATGATCAATTGAGTTGATCCAAATAATGGGATCGAGCATGTAATATGAACACAAGTACTGAGAGTTTATTGATATGATTGAGACTATACATTTTAATAAGTATGTATATAATGGAGCCATTATTTGTCATTTATATACAATAAGTGTATTTATCTAAATATATAAATGGAAGGAACACTTGTTTAGCTAGTATTAATCTAGCTATAACTCAGCCAAGCTAATCTAGGGTGAGATTAAATGATTCATTTCATTTGGGAGAGAAAAAGTACATTTCATTTTCGTGCAAGAGAGAGAGGCTCCCAGCAACAGCGACTTCCGATGCGAATTCCAGCTAAATTACGGCTAATTGGACGGTTGACATGAGAGACAATATCGTAGAGCTTCGAGAGTATATGTGTTTTGACCACTCATTTGACCGATTTGGTGGAAAAATGAGTAAGTTATGCTTTTTCTTCGAAACTGTGGCAGAAATGGTGAAAATTGGGGATTTAGTTTAATTCATTTGAAATCTCAAAATTGGCTTGGTTTGATGTTTATAAACGTTTCTAGGAACTTAATTGAAGTTTTTGGATGGATTGGTGAGGTTGGATTGCTAATTGAAGTTGATCAAAGGGTTTCTTCTTAAGATTATCAACTTGTATGCATAAGGAGTTGAATCATTAATATACAAGTATGTAATTGTGTTGTTTAGCATGTTTATATGTTAAATTTAAATTGTGATTGCTGAATATGATCGGAGATGATTGAAACTAGTCGGAAATGGTGATAATTGACCTCAGTCCGGTTAAGGTGCGGTCAAATATTGGCCGCGTTAGAAAGCCCCTAAAATAGGCATTTTACCACGATCGGGGCGCGGTCAAATCTGACCGCTTCTGGATTGACCAAAATTTGAAATCCTCAAATTTCGTTTTGTTTCGACTGGTTTTTAAGGCATGAACTTGAATGAAATTTTGTGAACATTATATATACATTATATATGAAAAACCTTGATAGATTGATGTGAGATATGATGATTAAGATGACTTTATTTGAGTTATCATAAGTGATGAATTTTAGGATTAGTTAATCCTTGAGATCGAACTAGAATGAGAAAAATGATTGATGACATTATCTAAGAATGAATTGTGCATAAATGAGCTATGATTTGTTGTTGAATAAGCTTGAATTTTGTGATAAAAGAAGTAGTTGAGAAGTTGAGACGATGTAAGTGTAAGAAATATTATGCGTTTGGTTGTTATGATTGGACGACATTTTAGTTGATAAATGTGGTTTAATTGTGGCTTATATGTGCACTTTGTTTGATTTTTGTGTAAAAGAAATCGTGTTGGGCAAGGTCTTGCTTTTGAGCAATTGTCGCACTTCAAAATCCGTAAGAAATCAAGGTGGGCTTTCATTAAATAAAAATTCAAAGCATGAAAAATATTTATTTTCAAAACTCAAATGAATGAAAAATATTTTCTTTTTAGAATTATTGTTATGCCAAAAATATTTTTTGTGGATCCTATTTGTACTTCTGAGCCAGACGTAGTTGGCCAGAGAGTTGAGGTGTCAGAAAAATGCACCAAGGTTTTAAACCTTGCGCGGTTTTGACTGATTGCGAGCCAAGTCAGCCGATATCCTTGAGCTCTCAATACCACGAGCTTAGACTCTGATATGTTAGTACTGGTGGTTCGATACCCCAATCGATTTATGTATGGAGTGGATCAACTGCGAGATGACACTCAGGGGTTATAAAGATGGGTTAAAGTCGATCAAATCTCGATGTTGTGTGTTCCGAGATCACTGCACTATGATGATAGTGGGTTGAGTGGATTATGTCATTGTCGGATGTAAATAGTATCTTGGATGTAGGGATGTCAAACGGGTCAACCCGCTAGATTTCGGGCCAACCCTATCGGTCTGCGGGTTTAACGGTCTAGGCTACGAGCTGCAACTTTTTTCGGGTTGGAAATTCTCAACCCTAACCCTTCGATTTTTGGGCTGGCCCGTCGGACTGACAAAATTACGATTTTTTTAATTTTTAATTTTATTAAATTTATGTATTTATTATTTTATTAAAAAATTATATAAATATATATATATATATATATAATTATTTTTATAATTAAATACTAACATAAAATGTTGTATTATATACTAAGACATTAGATAAATTAAAAATCATATTATTTAATTATGCAACTCCAATAATATCAAATTAAATAAATTAGATAAGTATATTAATTACAAAAGAATATTGCATGATATAACATATAAAATTTGATGAGGTCTCACAATTATGTTAAATAATTTATTACAACATCAAGTAAACTATTATAAGTACTTATTTTTAAAAAAGTTTTACTAAATAATTTTATAAGTTTGTGAATCTAAATAACTCTAAGAATATAACTTATTTTAGTATTGATAACTCTCTCATGAGGGTTATATTTATGCCTTTAAATTAATAAATTCGAGTCATTTGAGTCTTGTTTAAGTCCAGTTTAGGTTTAAATAAGCATGTTTATGCATGATTGGTGTTTAGAGGAATAGTTGTTGCAAATCAACTCTTTTGTGTCTAGTTTAGTATAAAATAATGCAGGAAAAACATCAAGTATAAATTCCAAAAGAAAGTGAACATGTCGAGTGAAGATGCTGCAGCATGAAGTCAGCATGAAAACCAGAGTAGAAAGAGAAAGTCGGGGAGAGAGAAAGTAGCAGCTCAAATGGGCCACCTTTTCACTACTTACATGGACAACTTAATGCTGAGCTGAGCTGGGGAAAATAAAGCTGCTAACTAAGATGTCACATCACTGAGGGTCATTTATGGCAAATTGCATCTAATTTGGGAAACCTAAAAACCCATTTTTGGAGGAGGAGCCACCTATATAAAAGGGGCAGAGAGAGCACACCTTCAAAAAAAAGAGGGGGGAAGACAAACGAAAATACAGAGAAATTACAGAGAGGAGAGCTGAGAGGCAGTGGAGAGAGCTGGGTATTGGCCAAAGGAGGAATCCTGAGGGCAATTTCTCTGGGATTGAAGGAATTCATCCTTGTGGCAACCTCTATCAACGATTCAGCTGTCTAAACTCTGTTAATGTTTATTTGTGAAGGATATTTAGTCATTTACTGTTTAGTTTTAGCTATGAGCTAAACCTTTGAGACTTGGGTTGTTGACTTCTTTGCTTAAGCTTATTGCAGTGTTTTATTGATCCTTTGCTAATCTATCAGATCTGGGTGTTTATCAATCTTATCTTGCTTTGTCTGGCCAACTTAGCTAAGATACATTTCTGCTCATGCTTGGAAAAGTATGTTTAGGAGAGAGCCTTGTTTTGAACTAAATCTAGCCATTGAAAAATGTGTGGAATTAGTGTGCTTATTGAACCTGTCTTACTTTGAGCTGGATATTCTTCTGTTTAGCATAGGAATATGTGGATAGATGATTATCTCAGCAACATCTATGGCTTGGAAGAGTTGTTAGATTACATATGTGGTTCAACACTATAGCATGCTAGGATCAATGCTACAGCATCTTACAAAGCATGGGGAGTCAGCAACCTGAGTTGTTTTTATAACTGAAATCTTATCAGCCTGTTTGTCTACCTTTTGTTAATTCAATTGTTATTGCTCTGTTTATGTTTATTTACCATTTCTGCAGTATAATCGTCTCAAACACAAATTGCTTAACCCCTATTGCATGTTAATGTGTGCACGATTCTACACATAAGGTACTCCCTGTGGGATTCGACTCTAGATTACTCCTAGGTACTACTTGATAGTGTACACTTGCACTTTGATGCACATTTTGCACCGCATCAAGTATTTACGAAATCAATCATTTCTCAAATATTCTTTTAAATTATTTATTTAAAATAATATCTTTTAGTAGTAAAAACATAGGTATAGCATTTGTGTGACATAAAATTCACTTTAACGCTTTCATCTAATTATAAAATAAGTCTATAGTATAAAATAGTTGATACTTATTTTTTCAAAATTTAATAATTTAACTATATTAAAATAATGAACTAGCCCGTCGGGCTAACCCGCGGCTTGGCGGATCCAGCCCGTATAACCCGCTGCCCGTTTAGCCCAGTTTCTTATCGATTAAGAATTTTTTGATCCTAATCCGGTGTTTAGCTCAGGTTATTTGGACCAACCTGTCAATCCCAGGCTAAATTGACATTCCTACTTGGAAGCAGGCATACTTCCAGGACACACTTTTTAAACAGATTACAAATTTTCTACGTAGCTAATTTACAACTATTTTTTTAATGAATTATATCGTTTCTTATAACTACAACTATTTTAGAGTTTACTTAAAATAAAATACTTCCTCCGTCCCATATTATTAGTCCCAAATGAAAATGACACAGAAATCAATGTATGTGAGTGTAGATGAATTAATAATTTATTGGTGAGTGTGAAAAAGTTTGCTATTTTAGGAAACGGGACTAATAAATGGGACGGACAAAAAAGGCAAATGGGAATAATAAAATGGGACAGAGGGAATATATGAATGGACAAAATAATGATAATTTTACCAAATCAATATTCATTCTTATTTATTTACAACTGATTTTTTTAAAATTGGCTAAATAATAAGTATTGGACAATTTTTAGTATCTTTAATATTTTAGGAAATGATTTTGTTATACATTTATTTTTATTAAAATATATATCAAATAATTTTGGTGGCAACAGTTATTTATACTATTTTTTTTAATATATAAATAGATGTATTGCATAATTATGCTTATTAATAATCAAAAGATTCATTTTAAGTTTTTTGACGAGTTAATTTCTTAAACAATTACTAAATTATGTTGTTTGTATCAAATTGGATACTTGACTTAAATTAGTTTCAAAATGAATACTAAACTTTTATTTAATATCATTGGTTGTCTAAATTCAAGATTTTTCTATTAATTTAATTAAATTATAACTCGTGTAGAAAAACCACATTTATTCTAATTGATTATTAATTATTATGAAGTACTTTCACCTGTTATTGTATTTTGATGTGTTAAATATTGTATAGAAATCACTAGTCTAGTGAGACGGATCCAGCGGATGATCCGTCCGGCACCCCCGATTCTCTCGGAGATCAGTCGTCCCATATGCACAACAAGCCGAACATTCAAGGGTCGATAGGGAATATAGGAGTAGAACATGTACCTGCATGCCCTAATTAGGCATTAGCCGATCGTGATCACACTCGGAACTAAGGGGCCAACACACATGAAAACGACTAAGACCGAGAATCTGGGGCCAAAACTGTCATCACGTGACATTCTCCCCCACTGATTCTCGCGATGCCCTCGTTGCGTGCTCAGCATAAGGGCACAAACGTCGCTTCCTTGCGCTCACTAGCACTCGCCCAACGTGGTATAGTTTGCCCACACACTCGTATCCAGTCGCCCCTCTCGTGCCCCCGTTCAGTGCCCAACATCTCAACCACCATTCGAATATCACTTCTTGTGTCTTTTACTTTGTTTGCCCATGACCGTACTCAGCGTGTTACCCGCACCAACCAAGCTCTCTTTGTCCAGTAACAGCCGCAAGCGCCTCCCCTTCCCTTTGGGAGTTGTCCCCACCTGGACACCGCTCACCTGTCATTTCGTTGCCACCTTCGTCTTTCTAAGTGCGCAACATGGCCACTCACTCCTTGGAGCGCCATCACGAGAGCCTTGGTCCAACATCGCCGAGTCCGCTCTGATACCATGTGAGACGGATCCAGCGGATGATCCATCCGGCACCGCCGATTCTCTCAGAGATCAGCTGTCCCATATGCACAACAAGCCGAACATTCAAGGGCCGATAGGGAATATAGGAGTAGAACATGTACCTGCATGCACCAATTAGGCATTAGCCGATCGTGATCACACTCGGAACTAAGGGGACTAAGACCGAAAATTTGGGGCCAAAACTGTCATCACGTGACACTAGGATGTCTCTAGATTAGCTCTAGTTTGCGTTAAATATGTAATGTCCGGTATAGAATATCATTGTGTTGTAATAGAGTCAATCAAGATAAGCTGAAAATCCTCTATTTAGTCTCGCTACGTGATAGAAGGAACTGGCCTCATTTCTTGTGCCAGTTTGGATGCCACACAAGAAGGAAATTGGATGACATCACCAGACCAGTTTCTCTCAAGCCCGTCACAACGCGTTCAGAGATAAATGAAAAAGTCAAGAGAAAATTTATTAAAGCTAAACTTTAAGAATAAAGATTACTTAAACTTTGAAGATCTTGGCGTAGAACCAGTTTAATTCCTCGGGCTGACTAAGAAGAGTTGTTCTGAAAACCGTATGCAATCAACATTCTGTGTAAAGCAGTAGCAGGTGTAGACTTTCTTCAAAAGCAACTTGGCCTCTGCAGAAGAGAGGCGCCGATTGGACATATTTAAAAGTGTCTCTCAACGACTATAATTTTTAAACCTATCACACTTCGTATATTAATAGACGAATTGTCCCAGAAGTTATGAAGACCAATAACATTTCTCCTCGTTCAATTTTCCTATACATCCATGAGAATTATCATTGAACATTCAACTGAAAAAGCTTGCAAGTTCTAGGCTTTTTATAAGTTATTTGTAACACGAGATTTGTTGCTGCATAGCACAAATTATTTATTTGGTATTCTTACTCTCCATGTAAGAGCACAATAGTCAAAAAATTTTCTTCAAGTTGTGATTCTCACGGGCATCTAGAAAAAAGGATCAACAATTCAGGAAGAACCTTAAAGTTCTCAAACTTCCAGAGACGAAAGACTGCATGGTGTGCTCACACTTCGGATTTGAGTGGCGGAGAAAGCAACGGTCTGGGCGAGTGAGCAAGTGGACTAGTGACATTCATCAGCTTGCGATAGATTGTGAGAACCTTTGTATTCCAAAACCTAGTGTATTCCAAAATCAAGGGCTGAAGAGATGACGTACTTTTGTCATAACGTCTATAAATTCTTGTGTTCTTATTTCTTTACTAATTTTTTGCGAGGATTTAAAACTCAGTTGTGAGTAACAACTAATTTGTGAAGTGCAAGGTTTTGCTTTAAAATTTCCGTTGCGTGTTCAATTACTATTATCTCAGGACCAACATCAATAATGCTTACACTTAAAACAATTATTTTTAAAATAATATTAGGTACGAATACGCACAATTCATTAAGCTCAAATACGAACACGATGCCTGTAGAACTCACTATAGAATATTTGGACTCTAGAGTAGAGGTTAAAATTTAGGTAACATTTTGATTGTTGATTTATTTTAGTTTTTAATAGTGCGGAATTCTATGAATAGCCATTTTTTAAAAATAAAAGGCATAAATATCCATATCTATAAAAGCATTCATGATATGGCCAAGATATAGTAATCTTCCCATTCTACCCTTGATAGCAAATCTCTAGCCAATCCAAATATTTGAAGTAATAAGGAAATTTAATAGTGTATTAGTGGGTGGAGTGTTTATTTAATTTATTTATTTTTTAAAAAGGGCAAAATGGAAAGAGAGATAAAAGAGTTAATTAAAATAATTTTGATTATTTTTCTTAATTTTGAGTTAATTATTTACTATTTTGGGAAATGAGACAAGTAAATTAGGACGAACCAAAATGGAAAGCGAGACAAGTAAACCGTGACGGAGGGAATATATGTCATTAATTCAATCCAGATTGGACCAATAATAATTTGCTATAAATATTTTTTATCTGAAATATAATAATAATAATAATAATAATAATAATAATTATTATTATTATTATTATTATTATTATTATAATCTTCTTTGTATACATAAGAAATGAAAACTTAATGGATAATTTGGCAAGCATTTTCACTATCACTATATTATATTTGATATTTTGAAATATTTAATTTGATTTATTCACTATATATTTATATAATTTTTAAAATAATTATCATATTTAATTTTATTATTTCATGTGGCGTAACATAACTGTTAACAAACACCACATTTTTTATTTCTTTAAAATCAATCTTTATATTTTATTTTTATTTGTATCTATGTACATTTTTCATGACAAAACTCATAATTTCTACATTATTTTCAATTAGTTATCATTCAATTAGGTTCATAATTAATAAGTATTTTATAAAAATAAAGTGAATCTAAATCCAAGTTTATAATGAATTCTACATTTACATCAATTATTTTCATCTTGACTAGGACATCTTGGTCGTGTGTGGGTAGTTGACCTACATATGTTGTATGTTTTTGGAGCTCTAGTCCTACTGCTTGAACCCCCTTCATAAGTTGTTCGTCGCGATGATGAAGCTTCAAGACCGGATGAACGTCGACTATCTCTTGGATGTTGGAAAGAATCAATTAGAAAGGAGGAAATCAGAGAAGATTAGGGAACAATATTCAGTCCAAAATAACCAAATCAATTATGTACAAGATTGATATTGTTTCCTTATGTATTTCTCAATCACCTCTCTATAAAAGAAGAGGGTCATTGTAACAAAAGATATATGAATACAATCTTTTCTCTATCTCTCAATTACAATGTTTTCTCTACACTACAATTTCTATACCTAAATCAACATTGGACAACCAGCTTGACGAGTGATAATCGGAGGCAGTACAACCATTGCCTTATCCTCTGGAGAAATCACCCATTCATCTTGAGGAGGGAGAGGGTCCCACGTAGATATCTCGCAAAGTTGATGTCTTATAGTAATAAAACACACAGTCGTAAAAATTGGCACCTTCAAATATGTTTAAAAAATGTGTTAGCAATATCAAAAAATCCAACAATTAAAACTATAATTTGTAATTGCATGTATCATATCACAGTTGCAGCGTGTGAACACAGTATTTGATTCAACTGAAATTCACGACAATTGCAAAGACTTTGCGCGAGATCAACTATCCATGATCTGCTACCATCGTCCACCTTGTACTTTTGCGGTGCAGTCCGAACAACATCAAACGTCTCTAATAGTTTGACTAACAGAGCAATTTTCATTACAACTTCTTCGATTAATTAATCTTTTCTAGCAGATGCCTTTGCTCGTCTGAAATCAAACCACTGCTCGACGATGTGTCGAAATGCTTCGACCATCGAGCACACTAGTAGACGTATAGCATCAAGAAGATGCAAATTGAAATCTTCGGCTGCATTGGATGTCATGAAACTGAACCGGCGTGCAGGACTCAAAAATCTGCTCCATCATTCCAGGCCGATTGTCATCAGTCGATTGTAAGCACCGAGCGCATGCTCCTTAATTTTGTCAATTGCTTTGATATACACAGTAGCACAATAGGCATATGCTGCTCGCTGGCAGAGTTTGACAGTAGTTGGACCATAGCTTGTCAACTTATTTTGCAAATTATAAAAATGAATGTCGTGTGGCGTATTTGGATACACATTCTTTACTACATTGACGATGCTGATGTGTTGGTCTAAAATAATGATCAAAATTATCATTGCAGTCGAAAGCTTGTCGAACCCTCGACAGAAACCACTTCCAGGACTCATCATTTTTTATTGGGCCGACTCCGATGGCCGGTGGAAAAATCTTTTCGTTACCATCCTTCGTAACAGCAACGAACAGAACACCTTTGTTTCATCCTTTTAGGTGAGTAGCATCGACTACAATCACTGGTCTAAGTGATATAGTAAAAGCATTGCGACACACACAAAGGGCAACAAACAAGTGTTTGAAGCAACCGTCGGGATCAACATCTAGATCTGTCATGGTGCCGGGGTTGAATTGACGAAGCACACTAAGATACTTAGGCAACATTTGAAATGAATCTGCTTGGCCACCATAAACTATGGAGATCGCAGTATTTTGAGCACGCAACGCCACACTATAACTTACTCGGATGTCAAAAGTTTGTTGCAGCTCAACCATAATATCTCTTGGCTTGCTGATGGAGCCACGACGACACATCTTGTTGGCAAAATAAGCTGCAAAGGCCAATGAACACACACTTCTTGCACCTAAATTTGCAAAATTGAGGTTACATGTATGTTGTAATATTAATTTATGGACATACCAAGCTCCGTCTCTCAACGTGGCACGTAAAAAGAAAAAAGGCAGCTTTCAATGCATTTGTGTCTATACTCCAATAGGGAACTAGATGACTGAATAACTTTAAATTCTGCTCGATGCTCCATGTGCCACAATCCGACTGCGATGATCAGGTCTTGCTTCGTCCAGTAGATTGACCCAAGAGCGAGCTTCTCATCAAATAATGGCTCGAGCTTTCTTAGTATTGGCGAGTCTGTTGTATCCAATGGAATAATTGGAAGTAGCTAGTTCTGAATTTGATTTCTCTGTGCCAAGTCAAACTCAAACCCTAAGGGCAGAGGTTGTGTCGGAACGAGACTTGATAGAAAAACGACCATTCCACCCACTCTGCGTTCCATGCATTAAAATCTGCAAGGGTGCAATTCCAAAGTTGAGAGCCGAATGTGATGTCTTCAGCTTCATTATCAGAGTCATCATCAAGGCTAGCTTCATCCTCGTCATCCAACTTGACGTAACCATCACCATCATTATTGTCATCTAGCACTGGAGACTCGTTTAGATTAATATCGTGATTTGATTGAGTCACAAACTAAGTTGTTTGTGATACAAATTGAGTCGGTGGTGTGTTTGCATGAGAGCTAACAGCTTCACGCATGACAATATGTATAGTTGGCTCTTCATCTATCGAACTTAATCTGATGAGATCGGCGTTGGTTGCCAAAATTGACTGAATGCGCCTACCTGTGTGGGAAATAAATACATAATACATTCGATACTCTCCAACGATTGATTCAGCCTCCAAGATGTATTGAAAGTTGGTACTCAATACCTCCACACATATATTAAATGTTGGAATATACGTAAGACGTTCTTCGCCACCAATATAATTGGATATTGTCGAATTGTCCACCATGTTTGATAATAAGGCTTACACAATTTTCCATTTGCAATAATAAAATTTTGAGAAGAGAGTTTTGAGTAGTATGAAGAAAAAATTGAGAGAATACTTCTTGAATAGAGATCAAAAGATCAACGTAGAGACTTTATGGAATTTTTGTAGATGAATTGAATGCGTACAAGCAAAAGGCAGAACCTTACAATTAATTTTCACTTTCTGCATTGCATTAATTTTATCTTTCTGCATTTCATTGATTCGAACCTTTCAATTCACAATATTAAATACACACACTACCTTAAACAATCAAATGACAAAAATAGTATTGAGATATTGAATACAAATAAAGCTTACTCTATCTTTCTATAATAAATAGCATGAGAAACAATTTAGAAACCCATGTGTAATGGAAAAAAACAGAACCTATGAGTTAATTTTTGGCATCACGTTAAATGGAGATTGAATAGAGGTAGGTGATGCCTTGGAAAATAAAAAATCCAGAGATTTGGAGCAGAATAATATCCAAAGATAAATGCTAAGACATTGAATACTCTAAAAAATAAAAAATAGGTGGATGCACAATAAAGATTAAAAAAGTAGTAATAATTAAAGTAAAAGAACTACAACTAAAACAAACTAACTACAAATGTAATAATGTATGGTTACATAGGGTAACCACTACAACTAAAAAAAAAAAAATTTAGGAAGATCTGTGATCTATAATCTCCAAGCAATCAGCTTTTAGTTTTTATTTATTTTTTTAAATATATAAACTTTGATGTGTCTATTTAATTTATTTCATCGGATATTGAATATTTTAATGCTAGCTAAACCGCCTAAAAATGTAGACAAATATTTAAATAATTATTTTTTAGAGGAAATAATATATTGCTTTAAATATTATCTAATATTTAATTAAGTTTTAACTTTTTAAAAACTAGATATTAGAGACGGTAATTTCCAAACAAAGTATACATCAGATTTTAATTTATATTTAATTTACCAAAATCTCAATATAAATAATCATTCAGTTTGGTTACATGTAATTTGATTATTTATAAAAACTTTAAAAACATGGCCAACTACATAAATGGGTAACACGAGTTAAGTAGAAGTTCAGTTTAGCCATATATATACTTTAATTCTACTATACATTTTTATCTAATATTTATATAAATTATAGATTATGTGATTATTTAAAAATTGAAATAAGGGGCATGTAGCTTTCCTAATAGGTGGGATTTAATTAAATTTTTATTTTATAAATTATTTTGATTTAAATTTTTTTTTCAAAATCTCCTTTTACAATTCATAATAGTTGTCAGATTTTTTACAAAAAATAATACAGACTCCTTCAAAATTTAAAAAGCAGGGGTAATATAGTATATTTGAACAAAACGTGAATGCTATTTAAAAAGTGAATATAAGTTTTCGAATTGACCTCAAAATATTTTTTTTCAAAACATAAAAATAATATTTCTAAACAGAAAATGTACAAATGTTCCAAATTATCACACTAGAAAATACTCCTATTGAAGCTAAAAAAAAATGGAGTGATCGAGGAAGTTGAGCCGTCATATGTAGCCGTACAAGTGAAGTGAACGACTACGAGCGTGTGAAGAGCAAAGAATGAGGCCTCAAGTAGTGTTGTTTGGAGACTCCATTACGCAACAATCTTTCAGATCAGGGGGTTGGGGTGCTTCTATTGCTGATACGTACTCAAGAAAGGTATAGTCTTTCGGTGGCTTCTTTTCCAAATTTTTTGTGCATATACACTGTTTGACAAATTGCCCCATTGGTGTGTGCAGGTTGATGTAGTGCTTCGTGGGTATAGCGGTTACAACACTAGATGGGCTTTGTTCTTGTTGCACCATCTTTTCCCTCTGGTAATCTTCATTCTTGAAAGGCTTTTTCATCAACATATTTGTTCATTTATTCGCTCGTGAAGTTTGGAGGTGTTGGTGTTTCGATTTGTTTCTTGATTGCCTCTCTTAGCATCATCTAAATGTTATCATTTCGTTTCATTTCCTTTTCTTTTCTTCTGTTGTGATAAATCTTGGTTTTTGTTCGCTTTTATGTGTGTTAGGTATAATTAGCTAGCTTTTATCAATTTTTGTTTGGCGGCCCTTAATTTCCCAGAAAAATATGCTTTCTGAGATGGCAGATTGAGGCCTTAATATTGAAATTATGATTGCTTTTCAATCTTCGATTTGTAGTACTTCACATTCGTTAGCTGTTTTTCTTATTGAAACGTGGAACTTAAGATCCAAATTATCTGTTATACTTTACAGGGTTCAGCAGATCATTTAACAGCTCCTCTAGCTGACCGCAACTGTGGCTTTCTCCAATTGTCTTCTATCTTGTTCACGTAGTTTCTATAGTTTTTTCATGCTTACAGAAGATAATCTTTGTTTAGTTTCTGAGATATATGTTATTCCATCAATTATCACTGGATCTTCATCTTATGATATGTTCGATTTTGTTTGGCATTCTTAAACTAAAGGAGTTTTTTTTATGACAAGTAGGAATCAGGAACACCTCCTCCTGCTGCTGTCACTATCTTTTTCGGGGCTAATGATGCTGCTCTCTTAGAGGGCACTGGCAAAAGGCAGCATGTACCTCTGGAAGAATACAGGGGAAATTTGAGAAAAATGGTTCAACACATTAAGGTTTTTTCCTACCTTTTGTGCTTCATATATGTGATCACTTTTTTTAGGATAGAGAAACATCACAAGGCGAATTCCTTGGAAGTGAAATATTGTGAATATATATCAATATTTTGTGTAACTAAATGTCAGTGTAGATAAAAGGAAACATTTCTGAGAGATTAAAATTATAAAGTCTGCAGTAGTCCAACCATCTTCTGTTATATAATTTTGATTGATTCTTGAGGACAATGGCAGAGTTGTTCCCCCAAAACACTAGTTGTGCTCATAACTCCACCTCCTATTGATCAGGAAGGTCGTCAAGAATTTGCAAGGTACGAGTATTTTGGCATGTTAGTGTTTTTTGCTGTTGGAAGTTCTAAAATTCTTTCAAGTTTTTTCTCATCCTGGACGAACATTGTCATGTGCAATGCCTTCGATAACTGACCAACTTTTCTGCTATCTTGCAAAGGACCTCAGTTTTCCTGTTTTTCCCAATCGACCTATATCATAAGAGGGTTAATTAATATGATGCCCTGCCAATAACATGCTGTTAGACAATATTTGAGACCACTATCACCTGTGTTTAATGAAATGCTACAGCTGCTCCATGCATGATTCTAATCTACCTGCAACATGCATGTTTCTACTGCTTTCTTCATCCACAAAATGCCTTCCCTGGGAGTTAGATGCAAATAATTTACGGAAGTTTCTGAATTTATTTATGGGATGGCTGATTTATTTAACCGTGACATCTCACTGCTATACTTGAGTAGGTCTCTTTATGGTGACAAGGCTTCCAAAGTAGCCGATAGGACAAATGAAGTTACTAGGACATATGCCGAGCAGTGTGTTGCTTTGGCCAAAGAACTTGGCCTTCCTTCAATCAATCTGTGGTCCAAGATGCAAGAAACCAACGGTTGGCAGAAAAGATTCTTAAGGTTAGCAATGACAATCCTATGCATTTAGATCATGTTCTAACGACCACCGGTTGGACTTTTTTTTTTTTTTAAACATTTTGAACATAAGCAATGTTCGACGTTGAAGCTCTCACACTTCTTGAAGTGGCATCTAAGTTGATTTGTTTCTGTGCACAGCGATGGTCTCCACTTAACACCGGAAGGAAATGCGGTTGTTTATAAGGAAGTAGTAAAGATTCTTGATGAAGCAGGGTTCTCAGAGCTGCCATTTGATTTCCCACAGCATTCAGAAATTGATGAAGAGAACCCTGGAAGCTCCTTTCAGCAATGTGCTGCTGGTACCTCCTTTCAGCAATGTGATGCAGTCTGAACATTTATATTACCCAACATTTATGCTCTATTCATTGTTGCCTACTAAACTTGAGTTTTATACTAGTATTTCACCACCCGTGCGTTGCACGGGAGCAACCACATGCATGTGTATTCACGTTTTCTCATTTTAATTTTGATTCAAAAGTTTAATACTTGCTCCGTTCCGAGTAAATTGTCCATATTTCCCTTTTCGTCTGTCCCACAGTATTAGTCCACTTTCCTAAAATAGTAAAATTTTCACACTAATCAATAAAATATCCATCCCACTAGCACTCACATACCTTGGTTACCGTGCTCGCAAATATGGACAATTTGACCGGGATGGAGGGAGTAATATTTATATTTTATTATATAAAAACCTGACCTAAAATATTGGATCATCAAATTTTAAAACTTATCCCCTAAATTTGCAACATTTCATTTGGTATTAGGTTTAATTGCAAATTTCATTATTTTGCAATTATAACATACATTTCAAAAATATGCAATCATAACACAAATTTTTTTCAATTATAACACAAAATTTAAAATCTTTGCAATTATAATAAAAATATGCTTATCCCAAAAATTATCAGAGAAAAATTAAATTCTATAATTTTTTGTTTGTTATTTATATTAAACTTGAATATTCTTAGGTCGAGAATAAAAATTATAATTTTATAAACATCACATTATTTCTTACAAAATCGAGTCAATATAAGTAATTCAAATATAATTAAATCATTTTTTTGAGTGAGAGATTTCAATCGATTTATTTTAAAATGTGAATTTTCCAGTATTTATTAATCAATTGGTCATTCCTTGCCTGACAAAGTTTAAGAATTGTGGCTGCAAATGTGATGGATATAACTTTACGTAGGACGACAGGAACACCTTTGTCACGAAAAATCCATTTTAGCAAGCTCTCGAGGGTAGATAAGTTTCCGTCGAGGCCTACCCATTCTTTGATTCAGATCCAGATAGCTTTGGGCCACACAGAATTGAAGAACAAATATCTGTTTGACTCGGACATGATGTAGGAACAACTTCCCTCATGAAAGAAAATCTATCGCGCATCTATAGCCTTCACAAAAAACTAAACCAAAGGGTGCAAGAATATTTGAGAGGGATGAAGGACTTCAAAATCTGCCTATGCCAAAATTTGCGCAGCCCCTTCTCCTAGAGAAAATTGTAAGCAGCGGTGACTTCCAAATCTACCTATACCAATGAAATGTGGAATCAAGTAGTCAAAGGATAACGAAGGAGAAAGAGTGGATCTAACACTCTTAACAAGCTTAGTTGGAAGCTTGCGATGCCTCACGTGCATGAGGCCCGACATCTAGTATGTGGTAGAATTTGTTAGTCGATAAATGGATAGTTCGACAACAACTCATATAAAGGTAACTAAGAGGATTCTTTGCTTTCGCCAAGAACTCAGTTTTAACTATCAAAGTAAGAAAATAGACACACGCTATCACTTTATTAGAGAGTGCGTGATGAAGAAAGATGTGGAATTGGAGTATATGAAGACACATGATCAAGTAGTTGATATCTTCGCCGAGCCACTCTAGAAAGAAGATTGAATGAAGCTATGGACCCTGATTGGAGTGACAAGAAATCAAGTTTGAGGAGATGTTGATGTATATATAAACTTGATTTTGGTCTATGTTTAAGCCGAATTTATTATAGTTATGATTATTAGAGTTTAAGCCCATATTGCATTAGTCCAAGTTCTAGAATCACGAAATCTATGAGCTATCTAGAAATTGGATAATGATTAATTTAATGTGGAATAGCTTAGAGAGTGAATTATATTCATTATATTAGAGTAGGAGTGGCAAAATCCAAGTCATTGTTACTATTATAAATAGTTGTTGTAATCTCACATTTGTATCAATCAAATAAAAAAACATTCTCTCTAATACAAGTAGCCTAATTTCTTAAAACCTTTTATCTCCTCTCAAATTCCTCAACACTTATTCATCATAGAACTTTCTTATTTACGACAGACCCATTTTAATTTGACCGCTTCTCACAATTTTCACCGGTTACAACATCCTTGAAGTTGCACCATTAATCAGTCCAGCATTGTGGTTCACCTTATATACCAAGACATAGAGAACAACAAGAAAATCCTGACAGACTAAACATCTTACAGCTACAAATAGCAGACTCTTCATTTCTATTGTAATCAACAACAAATATGCCATCAGATTCATCCTCAAATCTATATATCTCAACTTCACCCATCAAATGCACTCCTAACATCTGAATACTAAAAAGAGCAGCAAGCAACTCGACTTGAATAACCTTCAAAATCTTTGATGTGTAAATCATTGAAACATGCTTCTCAATCAACAAATTTGATTTCATCTTAGAAATGCATGAAGAGTCCAACTAATTCAAATAAGAATTAGCATCCCTCTGAGCCTCAATAGCAGGATTATAGTTTATTAAAAACTGAAGTAAATTGGAATGACTTCTTGTGTACCTCTTGTAAAAGATATTCTCACACTCAGATATTGACGTCGTCTTCATTAAACCACTTATTGGGAAACCACGAAAGAAAGCTGGAACCCAATATTCTCTAGAATCAAGCATAGAATCAAACCATTTATTATCACCCAATCCATAATTCACCATTATGTAATACCAACCCTCCTAAAAAAATCTGGCTCAATCAACTCAGACCACACATACGACAACAAATCACTGTTGAAATCCTCATTAGAATGCAACTCTTTTGAAACCTTGTCTGCAATCTTCAACATAATATACGACATACACCAGCGATGCCTCGTATCCAAAAAAAATTCTTTGAATTGTAACTTTCATACCTAAATCTTGATTTGTTATAATCATTTTTGGAGCTGAACCCATACATTCGAGAAGTCTCTCAAACAACCATGAAAAAGAATCAGAATCTTCTTTCGACAACAAACCAGCAACAAAAGTTACAAGTTTCTCATGATTATCATTCCCGGTAAAAGGAGAAAATATTAAACAATTACCTGAAAATGAAAAACATATAACATTTATATTTGACTTCATAACACAATAACCATATAATGCATAGACTAAAACTGTATAATGAAACTATATGTATTATATAATGCACCCCAGTTTACTACAAAAAATAGATTTAACACAGCAACCATATAATGCATAGTGTACAACCATATAATGCATATTGCAAATCTATAAAATGCATATATAAAAGCTTTATAATGAAAAAGAATACAACATATAATGCAACAGGAATTTAAACATTATCAGATAGCACAAGAAACATATAATGCAAATCCAATAACTATAAGATGAATATGTATGAGTCATATAATGCAAGAACGTAAATAAAGTAATGAATATATATAAGAACAAAGAATGAAACAAAAAAAAAACTTACTTGTTTGTCGAATATGTGGAGTCAAATGCAACAACATCCCCAAAAACTTTATAATTCTTCTTCGAGGTAAAATCAGACCAAAAGAGTCTCATCAACTTGCCATCTTCATCCAAATGATAATGATAACTAAATGTTGAACAAATCTGCTTCTTCCTTACCATTTCATTGAGAAGCATTTGTGCATCAGCAACATCAACAAATGCTCTCATATCTCGAGAGTAATTCCTAACATCTACAACAGAACAAACACCATCACACTCACCAAGAAATTCTTTTAACAAACAAGATGACTGTGTAGGTCCTATATTTGTTCTCGCACAGTCCAAAATAAACTTCTGATGAACAATATCAATTTAACGATTCAACTTCATAAAATACTGAAACCGAGACTAACGGATGATTGTGATTTTCAGCAAATAAATGAACTAAGTATGAACCTCCATCATGATATCTTAAAACCATCTTCGCCATGCATCCACATCTCATCGATAAACATTTTCTCCTTTTCTGCCTAGATTCAACTAACGGATGATTCTGGTTTTCAACATTTTCATGAAATTTCTCACCCTCCCTACTGCAGACTATGTATCTCCATAGAATAATATCACCACCCTTTTTTAAAGTAGAGAGACGTGTATCAAAACCAGAAAATCTAGCATAACCATCATAGAATTCAATACCATCCCGAAGTGAGACTTCATAAAATTATCACACTTTGGAACATAAGAATCTGTACAGAAAAAATCATGAATTAAATTTGAAACTTATAACATATAATGCAATAACTATATAATGCATGTATGTACACTATATAATGAATTCTCATAGCGGAACAGAACCTCTATAAATTAATTATAACTGACTCATCTATAATGCAACTATTACAAAAAAATAATGCAAGTCCTAACATTATATAATATGGATATAAAACAAATTTGAAAGTACGTAAACTAATAATTACTCTTTCAGATATAACATAAGTACTACAAATATATAATGCATGTATTCGCACTATATAATGAATTCTCATAACGGACCAGAACCTACATAAACTAATTATAACTGAATCACATATAATGCAATTATTATAAAACAATAATGCAGGTCGTAACATTATATTATGCAGATATAAAATAAATTTGAAAGCACGTAAACTAATAATCACTCAATTACATATAACATAAGTACTACAAATATATAATGCAATTCATAACTATATATAATGCACATCTTCAAATTAAACAATTAAGAGTGAAAACACCAAACAAAAAACAACAATCTATGAAACCTGATTCAATATTTGCAAACAAATCATCAATAACCTATACAATAAAACTTCGTTTCTATCACTATAATCTGATAACTAATGATCAAACATCATATCAAAAAACAACTGTTTTTATTATATAACAGATGAAATTTATAAATTCTTACCTTTCAAAGAATCCATAACTCGCCGACAACGATGACGAACTCAAATGACATCGAACGCAAACAATAACGAATGCAGACAATGGCGAGCAGATTTCACAGAGAGAATGAATGAAGAAAATATATAATGACAGAAGGAATGAAGATCACAAATCGCAAATCCCAAAGGAAAGAAGTATCGCGAGATTTAAATTAAGATTCTAAAAAGATTTGAATTCATGTAAGTACAAAATTACCCCTCATTTTACAATAATGAACGTCAATACAAACAATAATGCATAGCGGGCAAAATTAAATCCGAACTGTTGATTTCATGTTTTGGATGAATGAGATTAGTTCTTATTTTCACATGGTAAGACTGGTTCTTATATGGTGCGTTCATGGCTGAACATGTGTCCATGAATGAACAGAGACCAAAATACAGCCCTTGATTTCGAAAATAGACGTCCCAGATTTTCTGTTGCCATTTATCATTGTTGCTAGCTTCTTCTATCATTGAAAGGGCAAATTAGTCCTAAATGGAAAAATTGAAATGAAATTATATCTACATGCTGATTTTTCGGATTCAGTTACCAAATCAAATGGCCCACGATTTTTCCATTATTGTCATATAAATTGGAAAGATAAAATGCACCACAATTTATTCCATAATCTTTAGTTAATCGTTATCATTGTTTATAGCTTTGTGTGTCATTGTTTATGGCTTTGTGTGTCATTGTAAGGTTATTCTGTCAACTTCCACTAATATATTATCGTTAAATGTATAAGCAATTTTAATTATTCGTACAATGATATTGAATAAAGGTAACAATGATCTTGAAAGTGTATTATAAATCAATTAAGATTAAAATGATAATTTTGATAAAATAATATTTAATACAGGTAACAATGATAAAATAAACAGCGTACAATGCTACATATTAACTGAGTTCACACAATGTAGAAAATAAATAAATAGTTATCAATCCATTAAATAGAAATTCGAACAATGATACATTTATTCAAAAATAATAACACTCATCTAAAATAACAATGATAATCGCATATGACACAAAAATAATGAAATCTGCTCGTGAAGGCGATCCACCAAGTGACAGCCTGATCGATCATCTGCGTGCCTTACATCCAGCGTTGCGTAGCCACACGACATTAACTAAAAAAAAATCAGTTCATGAACCCTAAATTCAAAGCGAAAAAAAATGAGTAAAAAAAAAGAAAAACAGCATGAAATATAACCTTATATTTGGGCCGCCTCCGCCACGTCCTCCGCCGTCGGCACCACCCCTTTCAAGTTCACCGACGTGCATATGATGTCCTCCACCACCGCCTTCCCCACCCCCATCGTCCCCGTCAGCAGCGGCATCGCCACCACGCACGGCGATATCGAGTTCACCCTGATCCCCTGCTGCCCGAGCTCCATGCTGAGGTTCCTCATCAGCCCCACCACCGCGTGCATCGACATCGTGTACGAGTGCATCGACTTACCGGAGACCACCAACGCGATCCTCGCTGTGAACATGAGACCTTTCATCTTCTAGAGAGAAGAAGAAATGACGATGGTGAATAAATATGTTTAATTTTGAATAAATCTCTAGGGATTTGATTTGGAGAAAATTATGCGTAAATAATGGAAACTACCAAATCTATGGAGATACAAAAATAAAAGCATATTTTATGTTTCCTATAATACCCTTTGTAATTAAAAAAAATATAAAATAAATTACACATTTCAAATCATGGACGCTTTGATTAAAAAATTGTACGGTTCGATCTTAGGTCATTGTTCATTCAAGATATATAACTCAGATTTGAGCACAACTCTATATATATATATATAGAGGAGGGATCAAGTAAAAAAAAATCTTCCTGTGAGAAAAAAGAATAAATCATGTCCATTAGATCTAAAAAAATCAATGGTTGATATGCAATCAAGCAACAACTAAAACACAATCAAGCAATTGCTTGATTGTGTTTTAGTTGTTGCTTGATTATTATGTTGCTTGATTGTGTTTGACTTGTTGCTTGATTTTATATCAACCATTGATTTATTTAGATCTAACGGATAAGATTCATTCTTTTTTCTCACATGGGACATTTTCTTACCTGATCCGCTCCCTATATGTATGTATATATATATATATATATATATATATTACCCCAACGTTTTTGTTGTGTTCATAAATTTTTACAGAATTTGAGCCTGTTGGTTTCCATTTAATCGCAGGAATCTCTCTCGCTCTCTCTGGAAAACTTCATTGAAGGATCAAACAATTACGAAGTAGTAAGAAAAGGGTCTCAATTGTTGTGA
>JAPKLW010000477.1:236653-265034 GCA_026898455.1 Plectranthus barbatus
GATCAAACAATTACGAAGTAGTAAGAAAAGGGTCTCAATTGTTGTGACTTGAAAATTAATTTTAGCAAGAACGTATATATGGTTGGAATTCAGCTTAAGTGAATGCAGACTTCACTTGAAAAAATAATTTGAGGTCAATTTTCTTTTGAATAAATCTCAAACCCCTCGCTAAGATATGTTATTAGAGACTCGTCCCTACTGAATCCAGTGAGTTTTGCTCTGAAATAATAATTCTTGAAGCGATTAAGAACTACATGATATTAAACATTAACCAAAATGGTAGGTAGTTTACTCAAAGAAACGTTTTGTAAAAAAAAAAAAAAAAAACCATCTGAATGAGTATGTTTGAAGTGCAGGAAAAAGAAAGAAAGAAATACGATCATAGATTCACGCTCAAACTTCTGAACCCTCTGATTGCGTGTTTGTACGTGTTGAAACAGCTGGAGGCGCCACCAATGCCGTGGATAGGAACCATGTACGTTGCTGCTGCTTCAACTTCTAGATGGTTCGTCGCCATGAAATATCGATCGTCTCACGAAATCAGAAGCATCTTCCAAAATGCATTTACAGTGGAGGGCTACTCGGCTCAGAAGTTCGTGGAGTGGCTCTCTATACAAATTCAAGAGTAGAAAGGCACTTCATGATCTGATTGTTGTTGGTGGCGACCAAATTAGTCGTCGCTGTCTCCATCTGCGCGACAAAACCATGCTACATAGATATTTAAATTGTGACTCAGCAAGAAGTTTCTTACAGGATATATGGAAAGGTTTAGTCTAAAAATTGAGTGGTTGAGGAGCAAATAGCATCGGACAAAGAATGAGACCTCAAATTGTGTTGTTTGGAGACTCCATTACGGAATATTCTTTCAGATCAGGGGGTTGGGGTGCTTCAATTGCTGATACATACTCACGAAAGGTATAATCTTTCAATGGCTTCTTTCCCAAATTATTGTTTTATTGATGTGGGCGTGAGGCATATACACTGTTTGATAAATTGCCCCAATGGTATGTGCAGGTTGATGTAGTGCTTCGTGGGTATGACGGTTACAACACTAGGTGGGCTTTGTTCTTGCTGCACCATATTTTCCCTCTGGTAATCTTCAGGCTTTTTCATCAGCAAATTTGTTGATTTACTCGCTTTTTGAAGTTTGGATGTGTTGTTGGATTTTATGATTTGTTTGATTCTGTTTGGCATTCTTAAACTAAAGGAGTTCTTCTATATTTTGTCTCAAGTAGGAATCTAGAACACCCCCTCCTGCTGCTGTCACTATTTTTTTTGGGGCTAATGATGCTGCTGTTTTAGAGGGCACTGGCAAAAGGCTGCATAGGCTGCATGTACCTCTCGACGAATACAGGGAAAATTTGACAAAAATTGTTCAACACATTAAGGTTCTTCCCTACCTTTTTCTTCTTTATTAAATTGTAAGGATAGAGAAACATCACGAGTTGAATTCCTTGGAAGTGAAATATTGTGAATATATATCAGTATTTGTACGAGTCCAACCATCTTCTGTTATAGCATTTGATTGATTTTTGAGGACAATGGCAGAGTTGTTCATCCAAAACACTTGTTGTGCTCGTAACACCACCTCCTATTGATCAGGAAGGTCGTCTAGAACATTTAAGGTATGAACATTTTGTCTGTTTGTTCTCATCCTGGATGAACGTAGTCATGTGCATAACTGACCAACTTTTCTGCTGTTAGACAATGTTTGAGACCACAATCACCTGTGTTTAATGAAATGCTACAGCTGCTCCATGCATGATTCTAATCCTACCTGCCTTTCTTCATCCACAAAATGCCCTTCACATGCAAATATATCTCACTGCTATACTTGAGTAGGTCTCTTTATGGTGACAAGGCCTCCAAAGTAGCTGATAGGACAAATGAATCTGCTGGGACATATGCGGAGCAGTGTGTTGCTTTAGCCAAAGAACTTGGCCTTCCTTCAATCAATCTATGGTCCAAGATGCAAGAAACCAACGGTTGGCACAAAAGATTCTTAAGGTTAGCAAATCCTATAACATTTATATTTATATCATGTTCTTACGACCACCAGTTGGATTTTTATAACATTTTGAACAAAAACAATGCTCGAAGTTAAGTTGAAGCTACCGCACTTGTAGAAGTCACATCTGAGTTGGTTTATATCTGTGCACAGCGACGGTCTCCACTTAACACAGGAAGGGAATGCGGTTGTTTATAAGGAAGTAGTGAAGATTCTTGATGAAGCAGCAGGGTTCTCAGAGCTGCCATTTGATTTCCCACAGCATTCAGAAATTGATGAAGAGAACCCTGGAAGCTCCTTTCACCAATGTGATGTTGTCTGAATTCTTATATATATTCTGTGTGTTTTCCTTTGATCTGATCAATTCATTGCTATCCAAGTTCATGCCTTGTCAATTTGAGCCTGTTACGCATTGTTTTTATTTCACTGAGCAATAAACTCGGCGTGAGAGGAGAGAAACCAATGAGCTAGACATGAGATTTTATTTATTTAATTTTTGCAATATTTTTACACACGAGACATTTAGTGCTACTGTATTTTTATAAGACAATCTTATGTTATGCACCAGTGAGCCAAGAGCTTTTTTGCATCAAAAGTTAAGAATAAAAGCATAATTTTTATAAACATAAATATCTATAACAATTGAATGCAATATATTTTAAGTACAGGTAAGTTTCGGGATCCAGTGCGAAAAAAATTTAGTGCCCTTATATTAATTAATTGTTATAGAAATTATTAATATAATATAAATATAAAATACATTTAAAATCATCCATCTTATTTAAAATTAGAAAATTTATTCCAAAATTTCTTTTAACAAAAAAACTCGAGTCCTTCACAACTTCATAATCATCTTATGGATTTCACTTTACTTTTAAATAAACTTGAAAAAAAAAATATCATATAAACTTAATGCATAATTATCATTTAAAAATAATTATTCTAGTCTTTTTTAAGCAAGCCTTTTGAGATTTCTTCACCATATATTTTCTTTGTTTTATTTTTAAATAGCAAGATAAGTGTTTACCAACTCAAGAATATCGATTAACATAATATTAATATGATTAATATAAAATAATAAAATCAAAAAAATTGAAATTTAAGCCACACTAGACAAATTTACAAAAAAAAAAAACTAAACAAATAAATTAATAGCCAAGACCTAGCAAATCACGTAAATGCAGCAAAAAAATTTGATATGATTTAAAAATACTGCACAAAATTATGATCACAAACATTTCACATCATATACAATGCTGATTTTAAAAAAATGAAGGATTACCTTATCAACTTGTTGTTAATTAGTTGCCACTTATTAAAATTCGTTTGTATGATAGTGAAAAAATAAAAAAGAGAAGAAAACTAAAGAAACAATGAAAAAGTGAAGAGAGAGCAGTTGTTTCATATTCTTGAAGAGAAGCCAATATTTTGATTTTCGTGTTACATTATAGAATAAGTATAAATTTTACTATCTTTCTTGAAGAGAAGCCAATATTTTGATTTTCGTGTTACATTATAGAATAAGTATAAATTTTACTATCTTCATTGATATCTAGAATAATCATACTATATTACTTGATATCTTAATGAATCTTAATATTTTATTTTTAATATATTTTAAGCTAAACATTTTTATTAAGCTAACTATAAATTTACTTTTCTTGTTAATTTGTTTAGTTGAGTCAAAGATTAAGTCCTTTTGTCTTATATTTTTTATAATGGTGCCCCCTACTAAGATATATAATATTTACTACTACATAATTTTTTTAAAAATAGTGCCCTTTAATTCGGTGGCCTCGTTGCGGCGCACCTCTCACACGGCCTAAGGGCCACCACTGTTTAAACATTAACATATAAAATAAATAATTAAGGGTAAGATTAAGAAAAAATTTAATCAAGTGTTTGATTAAGTTGGCAGATGAATTGTATCAGTTTGATATGAATAAACTCACTTTCAGTATCAGATCGACCAATTAAAACTTAAAAGCAGTTGTTATGGTAACTAATATTCAGGGGCGTATCTACACACTGAATTGGGGGTACGGCTGTACCCCCAAATTTATTTTTTCTTTACTTTATATATGTATTTTCTTTATTATTTATATATATTTTTACATATTATTTGTAGATATTTTCACATAATGTATCCCCATTTTAATTTTAGTTATATATTGTATCCCCAATTATAAATTTCTGGATCCGCCAATGCTAATATTGGACAAGAGTCAAAGCCAAAGGAATGGAACATCATCTAGAATATGGTTTGATTGAGTTGAGAATTCAAAGTCGATTCAACTCATATAAATAATAATAATAATAATAATATTATTATTATTATTATTATTATTATTATTATTATTATTGTTATTATTATTATTATTATTAAAATAAATGGTGTACTGAATCCACTGACTTTTACAGATATCTGACTCAGCCTGTCAAGGTATGTCGGGGCAGTACGTGATGCTTCTAGAAGGAGAGGCGGAGCTGCCGGCAGAAACTCTGAGAGACATCTGCAGAGCGGTCGACATCGTCATCGTCATCAACAAGGGCAAGTCGAGGAAGCCAAAACACCTGCTGAGTCTTCTATCTGAACCCCGCAACCATCAAACTCCAACGCTGCCATCTCATCCTCATTGCTGGTCTCTTCCTGTGGTCAGCGTCGCAGAGGGGCTCCGATACGTGAAGCTCGTCGAGAAATCAATCGACAGAGAAGGCGACTTAGGCAGCATGAGAGCTGCGGCAGACGCGGTGTGGGTGAAGGTTGAGCTGTACCACAAGTGGCAGGACAAGGATCTTCAAGAAACATCGATCAAGGGGAAGAACGCGGGAGAAATACTGCAACAGCTGCACGAGAGATCCGAGAGAACAGTCATGGAGTTCAGGAAAGATGGTAGAGAGCAGGTGAAGTACTGGCCGGCCAAGGCTATCGCATGTACAGTGCTAGCCGCGCAGTTCTTCGAGGTAAGAGCGATGAAGAAGTGTTTGAGCAGTTGAGGGTGATGATTGCAGATATAATTGGAGAATGTCTAACACATTTACCGCATGCAATCAGCATCAAGCGTCAGCGGAATGCGATTGAGGAGAGGGAGAGAGGAGTGAGAAAAGCAGCCATTCTTGCAGGTGAAACTGAAGAGATTCTTGCACTGCTACAGCAACGCCAATGATTACAGAGTGATTGATACATATATTTTACTTACATATCTTCTGTTTATATACAGACACAATACAAATTTACACTAAATTTATAAATTTAAGGCACCAATCAAATTCCTAACTATGAAATATGCATGCCCTTTTGATCTAATTGATGGAGTATAGAGCTCATGAAGCATCATCTCCGAATGTGGAGAGAGCAAAGGGAGCAATGGCCACATTGAATGATCGAGTTCCCACTTTATCCACGTGCTTCATCTCATAGTCACCTTCCTGCAAATCATCACAGTCTGTCTTAACTCAGATGCACCAAACAATGAACAAGAACAATGCAGACCACTCTCTCTCACCATTCTACCAGTTGAGGTGCTCAATGGACAAGCAGAAGAATACTCAAATCCAGTGTTGGGAAGTATAACTGGCTGTTCTCCTATCACTCCAATGCCTCTGATCAACAAGGAATTGCTTAGTTTAGTTGAGAACACGAGCGTATGCCTGATATATAAAACAACTTACTGGACTGTCTCAGTTCTCTCATTGGCATCAGTGATGATCCAATGCCGTCTGAGAAGTTGCACGGGGCGCTCCGAAAGGTTGGTGATTCTGATCCTGTATGCAAAGAAGTAAAGCCCTTTTGATGGCTGACTTCTACCTGCAATGTACACGCTCCTAACTTGGACTCGGATGCCCTGCTCAAGATGCACAAATCAAATCAGCTGCTACATTACAGAAAAAAAAGATGAGCAGAATATGAACTAGATATATATCTGGTTCCTATTCAGACATGTTTTGTTTTTGGGATAAACAGTGATGTTAAAATACCAAGGTTGTTGCATCACTTGAGCACTTCAAGAGAGAATAAGGAGCAATTTGTTTCAACTCATCGCGGTAGGCAGCTGCATCCTGCAAATGCATACAACAGAAATATGATTAATTAGTAATTTGCATCTCAAATGGAGAAACTTCACATGAAGCTGCTTTCAGACAAAGGCAAACTACATTCAAATTATCAGAAAATGTATACCTCAAATCTTTCCTGTGCAATAGCCTCTTTCAACAGTCTCTGAAGGCGCAAAGCTGGCTCCTCTTCCTCGAAATCTTTGAGCGAATCACGAAGCCTAGCTGCTTCTTTGTAGTCCTAATTCAATCAGAAACTTAATCACACATTCAAATTCCATATTTAACCACTTTCTAACATTGTGATTCAGTACTTTTTATTTATATATATGCTTATAACTAAAGTTGGCTAAGTAATCAAATCATGCAAGATAAGATAACTATGACTCTCCATCAACTAATACTCGAATTCATACAGAAAAAAAAAATTTGAAAAAAGCTGCAAACTTACCCTCAAAGCTAAGCTAAACATGCACAAATCAAAGGAATACTGCAAGACTTAAATATAGAAAAGAAAAGAAAAACAAAGCACCTCAGATTTTGCTGCGACTGCCAACTGCTGCTTCAACAGAGCATACGTTTCGGTCCGCGACAGATACGAACTCTGGCTCGGATCCTTAACCGGCCCTGAGCCCGAACCTGAACCCGGATTGCTGCAAGCAACAACCCGGTTGACCCGCAGATTGTAGCATTTGGAGCTTCTTCTGACCCGACCCGCCAACAACAGCGCGTTGAAATCATTCACAGCCTTCAGATTCAAGCAATGCATTTTCGGAAAGACCTCTTCTTTTTCTTTTTCTTTTTCTTTTCTTTTTTTCTTTCTTTCGCTGTTTGTTTTCTTGGAATCTCAAGCTTTAGTTCATGTTCATGAGTGGAGGATATAATTTGGATTGTGGAATTACCGGAATGGCCATAGAAGCAGGTTCTGTTTCAACTTGGGTGTGATGGCAATAAAGTAAATTCCCATTAGCTGTGGATTTTTCAAATTTTCAGTGGTTTGGAGGCGTTCGAGCGAGGAAAGATTTTTGCGGTTCAAATGGACGACACCTGTTCATTTCAGTTATTTTCAGTTGAATTTGATGTCGTACAATGAAATTGCATATCTTAAAACGCTATATGATTGTTAAATAGTTTAACGTTTTGAATACACTTATTTTTCAAATGATTTATACCAAATATATATCCCTCCGTCCCAATATAATAGTCCTATTTCAAAATGACACAATAACTAATGTTTGTGAGTGTAGTGGAATTAATATTTTATTGATGAGTGTGAAAAAGTTTGCCATTTTAGGAAATGAGACTAATAAATGGGATAAACCAAAAAGGAAAGTGGGACTAATAAATTGGGACGGAGGGAGTATTATATTTCTATTTTTTAAAATAGTAATACTAGGGCTGACAATTTCTGACACGACACGAACCCGTACGATAATAACGAGCACGAACATGACACGAACCTGTTAAGTTCAAGCACGAATACGACACGAACCCGTTAAGCTCAAACACGATAATGACACGACACGAAAATGACCCGACACGATAAAAATCGATCTCACTAAAACTGTTAGCTTTACACTTAGGACTATTTTTTTTTGATTCTACACGAACACGCACGATAATAATGAGTACGAACACGACACGAACCTATTAAGTTCAAACAAGAACATGACACGAACTCGTTAAGCTCAAACACAATAATGACACGACACTGACACAATAAGAAATGACATGATAACGACCAACACGCACGAATTGTCAGTCCTAAGTAATACATTAAACTCACGCACGCAAATATCTTCCAGAAAACTTGAACTTATAATCTCTTAATTACAAGTAAGATAATGCTCTATAATAAAGGAAATGTAATTATGAAATAAATACTATTCTCCTTCATATAATCGGGAAGGTCTCAGGTTAGGCATGCCTAAACGGTTTAGGCGGGTTTTATCCATTAGCTCAAGCCAAACCCATCTAATATACCTTAATTGGGGAATAATAAACCCCATTTGGGTATGGATAAAACCCGCCTAAACCGTTTAGACATGCCTAACACAAGTTTTTGCCCATATAATTGTATCAGTCGGCTTCTAACGTATATTAAAAATCAAGGTAAATGTATTAAAAAATAAACCGTTTAGGCCGAAGCCTTACAACCAAACTCGCAAATCTAAATACATCCACAACCCAATAACAAGGAAAAACAATCATACAAGGTCGAACACAAAATACAATAGGAAAGATATAGCAAGATTGGAAGCACGCTATAACGGAAGGGATTCTTGCAAACTTAATTGCTAATTAGTTGTCTAAATTGAATATTGGATATCTAAAATAAATTTCATGACTATAATAATCTTAGCATGCTCCTATTGAATGCAAAGATAGTTTTGCGGAATACCTAAATTGTTTTAACTCTGATTCTGGTTCTGTAGGGATTTGATCTTCAATCCTTTCTTGCGCAGTAAGATTTAATCATACAAGATGTGGGAATTAAAGCTCTGAATTTAATTATATTTGTTGAGGGTCAAATCGTAATGGATACGGAGCCCCGAGAACTACAAACACGAATAAGCAAAAAACAATATTTGAAAAGTGAAGGTGCAATATTCAGCAAATTAACGAAGGGAAATAACCAGGCTAAAGGAATTCTATCTACAGATTACAATGAGTGAGTCGAACTCTCAGATCTCTCGAACTATTAGTGTATACAAAACTAAGCTCTCGTGTATAATGCATACTAGATGCCGATAATCGGCACATACAAGGGATATTTATAGGTGAGGGTTAAATTTAGGGTTCCCATGGTCTTCGTCGAGCGGTTGGGAGGTGTCTACCAGAAAAATCAGGGTGGTTAGGCCACGTAGCGGTTGCATCTTCCAAAAATCCTGCGAGCTAGATGTTATGCGTCTGTTACATCCTTCCGACCGCTGGGTGGCTGCTAGGGAAGGTCGCTGTTCGTATATCGGACCTCTTCCCCGGTGATCGAACAACCTTCGGTCTTGATCGAACTGCCTTCGACCTGTCGGACTGCCTCTTATGCGGGTCCTGGGTCTTTGCGAATTGGGCTGCCGCAATTTTACTGGGCCGATACCGTTACCGATCCTCCACTAGAACTCGTTGGGCCTTGAATCGGGCCTCTTATTGGGCCGAATTGGGATCGGACCCCAACATTAGCCCCTTTGACTTGGCTGGGCGCGCTTGACGGGGCCTATCAAGTAAAAAATAATAATCGAACCCATGTCGGGTATTTATCGTGATCTAATACGATGCAATTTTCCAGAGTGTGGCCCTTCGGACTTCCTCATGGGTATTCCGATATCATTGGGGTGTTTATGAACACCTCCCGCCTTCGAAGACCATTTCCTCTATGGGTGGTCCTCATCCGCGCAGCCCCGGGAGGCTGCTACGGATGCCATCACCGCGGGCCCGAAATCGCGGCGTTTGGTGGGACAGTTCGAGTTCTGTCCTATTTTAAATATGGCCATCTAGTGAGCCCCAATGAACTCATTGGGTTCGGAAGACGGGGTCTAAGAGTATTTTTCGAAGTGTTATAAAACGTTTATATAGGTCAGGCTTGCTGAGTCGGATAGGTTGGAATGTATTAGATGATTGGTTTTGTATACTGAAAGTATTTATTATAATGAGTATACAATGGTTTATTTCTCCTATCTGTTAACAATCTTACATGTATGAACAATGGTATCCTCTTGTTTCACCGACAAGGATGATCATACGGCGTGTTGTAGATCGTAGAAGACAGTATGATCACTTGACCTAATGAGACATAAACCTGATCACAGCCGAGACAACGTATGAGGATACGTCTGTCCGGATGGCTGCGGCATTGTCGGAATAAGTAGTCTGTCTTGGTTACTTGACATCCTGGTACGCAGAGGTGGCGTATTGATGGACCACTGTGAGATGTATTCGTCTGTCTGACATCAGCGAATACAAGATTCGTTATATTGATTGAATCCAAACCCTAACGAAGGTTCAGGGGTTTGCACGGGTTGACTGTTGCTTTGACTTGCCATGGTGGAGAGCCTAAGTAACGTGCTCGTATATCCGCATCTTGGGTAACAGCAGTTCGTGTAGTACCGACTGAGACTTGGTTTAGGTAACCATATCCGAGTAATAGGATGGGGACATTCCCTGAAGAGCTCAATAACATTCATCGTGTCAAAGTCCTGCAGGCTGATTAAGTTCAGGCACGAGTGATAAGGTTTGAGTGGTACTACTCAGGAATAATAAGATATTAATTAATTGTAGTTAGAGCTTGTCAGAGGCTCCGATTAATTAATGAATGTCCAGTAACCTTAAATATGGGGATTCTTAATTAATGCAGCCCGTTCTCATAACGTGGTAATAAAGGGGTAGGTCAGTATTAATTCTGTGGTGAAAAATAATTAATATTAATTAACTAATTGTGTCCTGGGTTGTGGACATGGGAATTAATTAATTTATAGGCCCACTTTATTATTTGCATTAGGTCTCAGGTCTGGCCCAAGGAAAGTGTGCTGAATTGAGCCCAGGAGCCCATTAGGGTTTACAACCCTAGGTCTATAAATAGACAGCTCTCTCTCATAAGTTGTAACACAGTTGAAACACACTAAACCCTAGAGAGAGAGAGGAGTGGGCGCCGTTTTCAAGGAGAGAGGAGGAGAATTTTGATTCTGGTCCTGCTCAAACTACAGATCTACGGAATCCTCACCAGTAGTAGATCTGAACAGCACCGGGATACAGATCTGAAGATCTAATCTGGAGAACAGATTCTTTCTTTTCTTGATTTCTTTATATCAATTTTATTCTAGAAATTAGACTCTAATTTCTACTTCCGCATATAAAATCGAATTGCGTGGTTGAATTTCAGTTTGGAATTCAAACGCAAAACATCGGTTCAGACTCGACTGAAAAACGGTAATTCCTCAATCCACAATTCTGGTAATTAAATTCATAGGAGCATGCTAGGATTTATCTTGTATTAATTATGCACAAAATCCATAAATCGATCCGGTTCAGTTTGGTTTTGGTGATTCGGTTCACGGGAAAACCCTACTATTGGTATCAGAGCGAGGTTCTTGATTTATGGCTCTTTTGTGTATAATTAAATTTGATATGTATGTATGTATAAATTTATTGTTGTGGATGGTTTTTGTTCCTCGTGGCAACCCATGTGATTCAGCCCGCGGTGGTTTATCCGTGTAGGGCTGAATTATTTTTGTAAAATCCGTGTAGGGCTGAATTATTTTTGTAAAATCACGAGAAAATCCGTGATTATTGTAGATTTGAAAAATTTTAATAGAATAGATTTTCTGTAATTTTTTCAAATTATGTAATTGGACGGGTCGAGGACGAAGAACGAAGACGGAGCCGACGGAGGGCCGACAAGGACGACGGTGGACGGCGGCACGCGGCCGAGGCGTGCAGCGCGTGCATGGCGCGCGCGGCCTACGCGCGCGCGAGGCTGGATCCGGCGGCGGTGGTCGTCATCGGCTGGTGTTTTCCCGTCGCGGTGGCTTGTGCTTTTGGTGGTTTGTGCAATCCTGTGTAAACCCTAGGGTTGGCATTAGGGTTAGGGCAAATCATCAGATCACAAAGGCAATCCCAAAAGATTTGGTGGATCAAGATTTGGAGGCCCTTGAAGATTTGAAAAGATTTGGAATTATCCAAATAAGATTCAAATTCAAATTGTAATAGATAGAATTTATTTTTCTATTTTTGGGGCCACAAGGAATTTTTGTTTGTCTTAATTGTTCTCGTATGATATGTAATTTATTTATGTGCGCAATTAAGCATGTGTAGATAATAGGAAAAGCATGATTTATCGCTTTTATTATTTACAGCTTTCCAAGCATGCTTATGTGATTAATTTCTTGTTGGATTATATTTTGGGAATTTTTGGGCTTGTATTATTACATGCAAAAATTTGGGAAATATAATGACAAAGAAATTACGTGTGCGCATAAAGAAACCTTTTAAAAGAAAAATACTAAGCATATTTTTTAATTAAAATCAATAGACCTCCACAAAGAGGTCCTAGGCTGTAAGTGTATCTCTCATTCTAGTAAACGTCTACGAGTGTAGCTTGCTAGTTCCTAGAGGTGCATGGGTACGGTTGTTGGGATTTCTAGACAAACAATTTAAATCATGTGAATAGTGGGAGGGTTTTGCGTAAACGTCTACGAGTGTAGCTTGCGTAGATCTCTTTCACAAGTATTCTAGGATTGATTTAAATTATAGATAACAAAAGTTTTAAGGGATGTGCGGTATGGTTACGTGACATGCTAAACTGTCTCTTTTGGCCGGAGTTAAATTTGTGGTTAATTCTTAGAAGCATCTTAGAATATAATGCAAGAATTGCATCCCTGTTCTTGAGAGATGGCTTGGTCTAAAGTTTTCATTAATTATTAATTTCTAGTGTCAAAAGCTTCCTGACATGGTAGTGAAATTAAATGGATTGGGGCTTAAAACCCGCAGTTCTGGTTGAGGGTGACATCGTAAACGTCTACGAGTGTAGCTTGCGGTGGGAACTCTTGGGCAATTAGTGGAAAACATTTGTATTTGATTTATTAAAAGGTTTTCAATGCATTTGTTTTCGAAGTTCTACATGTATGTTCTTATTTAAGATTCTTTATTGTTTCAGATATGTCTATGTCTACTGTCGATCATTTACTTGCTCTCAATCCTCTAACTGGTCCAAACTTCCATGAGTGGAGATACTGCATTGAGTATATCCTCCTGACTAAGCAACACATGTTTGTTCTTACTATGATGCCACTTGCCCCACATTACCATAAAGTCTCTAAACGTGAGAAGGAGTTCTATGACAGTTGGGTGGCATCTGAAGATTTCACTTACAAGTCTCAGATAATCTGTCTAGAGAACTCAAGCTCAAGTACATGGGCTATTGTAGCTCTGTTGCGATCTGGATGGACTTAGTGGCCACGTTTGGTGAAGTGAAACGAACTATCAACTGTGATCTCGTAAAAGACCTAGTCTGTAAGAGAATGGTTGATGGCAGTTCGGTGACACTGCATGTGATGATGATGGATAACACCATGAAACGATTCACACGTAGAGGTGGATGTATATCTGATCGAGCTAAGATCGATATAATCCTGAACTCTTTACCGCTTTCATTCTATGACTTTAAGATGGATGTAGCTAAGAGAAGTGAGTACTCCTTCAAAGAGTTGCTCACTGATCTCATAGCAGAACAGTCCATCGTACCTTCATGGGAGTCTGAGTTATCAGATCTTGAGCACAGCTTGGGCACATTGAAAGATGTGGTTCATACTGTGTGCAAGAATATGATTGATCGCAGATCACGTGAGAGGAGGTCAAATGAAATGAAGAGGGTTGGTGTCACTTCAAGTAAGAGCGCATGCGGAAGCAAGGGACAAGGTACGTCATTTGCATTTGTAACGGAAACATGTTTAGCATCGGTTTCTACTCATTCGTGGGTAGTGGATACTGGATCTACTGATCATGTTTGTTACATTTTTCAGGGGTTCACACCGAGGAGGGTGTTGAAGAATGACGAGGTTACCATCTCAATGGGGAACGCAGCACAAGTGAGTGCAGCTGCCATTGGAGATTTCACCTTGTACTTTGATGATTCTGTTTTAACTTTGAGAGATGTTTTGTACGTGCCGGATTTTCGGCGGAACCTTGTTTCAGTTTCCAAACTTTATGTTGATGGATATTCAGTTATTTTTTATAGTGGTGTTTCTATCATTGGTAATAACGGTGTTATCTGTCGTGGAATGTTGAATAATTCTCTCTATGTTGTTAACTGTAATCATAAGTTTTCCGCAAGTATTGCATGTAATTCATCCGTAATTGATAATCCTAGAAAGAGAAAACTTACTTCTTCTTATGAGGATCTTACATATCTTTGTCACTTGAGACTGGGTCACATCAGTTTGAAGCAGATTCAGAGACTTGTAGATGACGGTACATTGGACTTAGTCTGGGCTGTACCTTATCAAGTCTGTGAATCCTGCATCAAGGGCAAGATGTCAACTAGGCCTTTCAAGGCTAGTCAGTCTCGAGCAGAGGAAGTGTTGGAATTGATCCATTCTTACTTATGTGGACCGATGTCAGCAGGCTCGTGGAGGGTACGAGTACTTCGTCACTTTCATTGACGACTACTCAAGGTACGAATACGTTTACCTGCTTCGCTAAAAGTCTGAATGCTTTGAGAAATTCAAAGAGTTCAAGGTTGAGGTAGAAAAGAAGGTCGGGAAAACTATTAAGTCGCTGCGATCTGACCGCGGTGGCGAATACCTCGGTAACGAGTTCCTGCAATATTTGTCAGAAAATGGGATTACATCCCAGTGGACTGCACCGGGTACTCCCCAGCAAAACGGTGTAGCTGAGAGAAGAAATAAGACTCTTCTAGAGATGATAAGATCAATGATGAGTTATGCAAACTTACCAATTTCATGCATTGGAAACAACAGCTTATGTGCTTAATGTGGTGCCTTCTAAATCACTTCCTAAGAGGCCTTCTGAGCTCTTCCTTAGTCGCAAACCTAGTTTGTGAAAGTTCAGAGTATGGGGCTGTCCGGCACATGTACTGTCGAAGGAACCTGATAAGTTAGAAAGCAGGTCAAAAGTAATGTTGTTCATAGGGTATCCCAGGCAAACGAAAGGTGGTTACTTTTACTGTCCTGAGAGTCAAAGAGTCGTTGTTAGCACCAACGCTAGATTCTTGGAGGACGAGTATGTGAGTAATCACAAGTCAAGGAGTGATATCGTTCTTCAAGAAATTGAGAACGAGAATGCAATTCCAAGGGAAGGGGAACGTGTAGATGTGGGTGCACCTGTGAGAGGTTCAGCACCACAGACACGTTCTTCAGTGCAAGGTGCACGACCACAAGTTACTGCACCTACTACTGACACGACACCGATGCCTCGTCGTAGTGGGAGAGTTATTTTCCAGCTGGAAAGGTACATGTTCGTGGGTGAGTCTTCAGAATTGAGCCCGGAAGACGGACATGAGGACTCTGATCCACTAACTTACGAAGAGGCAGTGCAGGATACGGATGTTGCCAAATGGCGTGTCGCCATGAATTCTGAAATTGAATCCATAACTGCTATGGATGTATACCAGAAAACTGATTTGCCGGATGGCTTTAGGGCCATAGGGTGCAAATGGGTATACAAGAGAAAGAAAGGGGCGGATGGAAAAATCACGGCCTTTAAAGCCAGGCTGGTGGCAAAGGGTTATAGTCAGAAATAGGGAATTGACTATGACGAAACCTTTTCACCCGTATCCATGCTCAAATCCATCCGGATACTCCTTTCCATAGTTGCACATATGGACCTCGAGATCTGGCATATGGATGTCAAAATCGCTTTTCTAAACGGTTACCTTGAAGAAGGTAGGGACATCTATATGCAGCAACCCGAGGGTTACATAAGCAAGGGCGAAGAACATCTTGTCTGGAAGCTTAGGAAGTCCTTGTATGGACTTAAGCAAGCTTCAAGGTCATGGAACTTACGTTTCAACGATGTGATTAAATCCTATGGATTTGCACAGTTGGAAAACGAAAGTTGTGTTTACCGACTTTGTGTCAGTGGGAGCGTGGTCTTCCTTGCACTATACGTTGATGACATACTCCTATTTGGAAACAACGAGGGAGTGATGTCCGAAATCAAAGCTTGGTTATCCGAACAGTTCCAAATGAAGGATCTGGGAGAAGCTGGCTACATTCTTGGGATTAAGGTCTTACGAGATCGTAAGAGAAGAATGTTGAGCTTATCCCAGACATCCTATGTGGATACTGTGATAGCCCGGTTCAGCATGCAACTCGCCAAGAAAGGCTTGCTACCTTTCAGACACGGCGTTCATCTTTCTAGTGGGCAATGTCCTCAGACACAGCGGGAGAAAGATGGGATGAGTCTTGTACCATATGCTTCGGTAGTGGGTAGCCTCATGTATGCAATGCTGTGTACCAGGCCAGATATTTGTTATGCCGTTGGCATGGTAGCAAGATATCAGTCTAACCCTGGACAGGCGCACTGGACTGCTGTAAAGCACATCCTCAAGTATTTGAAAAGAATTAGGAATTTCTGCCTAGTTTATCAAAGTGAGGATTTGTGCCCTGTGGGTTATACAGACTCGGATTTCCAAGGAGACCAGGATGAGAATAAATTGACCTCAGGATATGTGTTTACCCTAGGAGGTGGAGCTGTGTCTTGGAGGAGCTCAAAGCAGAAATGCATTGTTGACTCCACCATGGAGGCGGAATATGTCGCCGCCTCCGACGCCTCGAAAGAGGGGGTATGGCTCCAAAACTACCTTTTAGAGTTGGGCATGATCCCGAGTTTGCCGAGGAGCATCACAATTTATTGTGATAACTCTGGTGCAGTGGCAAACTCAAAGGAACTGCGGTCTCACAGGGCAAGCAAACACATAGAGAGAAAGTACAGTATCATACGAGAAATCGTATCAAGGGGCGATGTGCAAATTAAGAAGATTAACACTGCTGACAATCTTGCTGATCCATTTACAAAGAGCTTGCCGCATAAAGTTTACGAAAGACATATTTGTGAGCTGGTTCTGAGGTGGATGCCGACCACTGACAGTGGTTAAAGAGAAAGCAGACTAGATAGACGGACTGTATACTCTGTAATAGCTTAGTTATGCTTTGAGTATAAGTGGGAGATTGATGGGTTTTGTATACTGAAAGCATTTATTATAATGAGTATACAACGGTTTATTTCTCCTATCTGTTAACAATCTTACATGTATGAACAATGGTATCCTCTTGTCTCACCGATAGGGATGATCATACGGCGTGTTGTAGATCGCAGAAGATAGTATGATCACTTGACCTAGTGAGACATAAACCTGATCACAGCCGAGACAGCGTACGAGGATACGTCTATCCGGATGGCTGCGGCATTGTCGAAATAAGTAGTCTGTCTTGGTTACTTGACATGCTGGTACGCAGAGGTGGCGTATTGATGGACCGCAGTGAGATGTATTCGTCTGTCTGACATCAGCGAATACAAGATCTCGTTATATTGATTGAGTCCAAACCCTAACGAAGGTTCAGGGGTTTGCACGGGTTGACTGTTGCTTTGACTTGCCATGGTGGAGAGCCTAAGTAACGTGCTCGTATATCCACATCTTGGGTAACAACAGTTCGTGTAGTACCGACTGAGACTTGGTTTAGGTAACCATATCCGAGTAATAGGATGGGGACATTCCCTGAGGAGCTCAATAACATTCATCGTGTCAAAGTCCTGCAGGCTGATTAAGTTCAGGCACGAGTGATAAGGTTTGAGTGGTACTATTCAGGAATAATAAGATATTAATTAATTGTAGTTAGAGCTTGTCAGAGGCTCCGATTAATTAATGAATGTCCGGTAACCTTAAATATGGGGATTCTCAATTAATGCAGTCCGTTCTCATAACGTGGTAATAAAGGGGTAGGTCAGTATTAATTCTGTGGTGAAAAAGAATTAATATTAATTAATTAATTGTGTCCTGGGTTGTGGACATGGGAATTAATTAATTTATAGGCCCACTTTATTATTTGCATTAGGTCCCAGGTCTGGCCCAAGGAAAGTGTGCTGAATTGAGCCCAGGAGCCCATTAGGGTTTACAACCCTAGGTCCATAAATAGACAACTCTGTCTCATAAGTTGTAACACAGTTGAAACACACTAAACCCTAGAGAGAGAGAGGAGTGGCGCCGTTTTCAAGGAGAGAGGAGGAGAATTTCGATTCTGGTCCTGCTCAAACTACAGATCTACGGAGTCCTCACCAGTAGTAGATCTGAAGAGCACCAGGATACAGATCTGAAGATCTAATCTGGAGAACAAATTCTTTCTTTTCTTGATTTCTTTATATCGATTTTATTCTAGAAATTAGATCTCTAATTTCTACTTCCGCAGATAAAATCGAATTGCGTGGTTGAATTAAAGTTTGGAATTCAAACGCAAAAGATCGGTTCAGACTCGACGGAATAACGATAATTCCTCAATCCACAATTCTGGTAATTAAATTCATAGGAGCATTCTAGGATTTATCTTGTATTTAATGATGCACAAAATCCATAAATCGATCCGGTTCAGTTTGGTTTTGGTGATTCGGTTCACGGGAAAACTCTACATTAGATCCTAGGTGGATCGAACATGTATTGATCATTTCCATCGAACTACCTTTCGCAACCTGCGTTGAGCAAGGTGCTTTCAAGTTTTAGGCGGCAAAATTCGGTGGCAGATATGTAATATCCGTGAAAACTAGAGGCAATTTTAACTCATTTACAACCCTATTCACACCATAAATTTTCAATAGCAATATGCACCAAACAGTCTATTTGTCCATTTTTTGATAATTTGGCAAAATTCTTATGAAATGGTCTCGCAATTTTTTGGTTTGTGAAATTATTATTATGAATGATATATTCCATTATTAAAAATGATGCAATTATGAAAAATATATTTAAATGGTGTATTTTATTATTAGGAATTATGTATTTTACTATTTTACAAACTAAAATTTTTGAAACAATCTAAATATTTATTTATGATCAGCAATGATTTAATGTAATTTATTCTTGCTGCGGAATTGAGAGGTGGCACGTGGGATCGCGGTTGAAGTAAGGAGTACAGTACAACTACGAGGAGCAGCAGGTCACGTGCTTCCACGTTATTAATTTCTCCCTCGTGATTCAACTAACTCCCTAAAACAAAAGCATGCATGCCTCATAGATATTTTTTTTTTTCCTGATAATATTTTTATTAATAAGAATGATATATTTTTTTAAGAGTGATAATATTACGAATAAAAGCGTACTAATCATAATAATATCTATGAATAATTATATGAGTGTTTGGGTCTATATATGCATAATATATTGTATCGTAATTATGAACATGTGTGTAAAAGTAATTAATATGTATATGAAAAATTATGATCGTGAGCATGCATTTCTTTTCCCGAAACTAGTATCTACGGTTTAAATATTTGAGTTATTATGTTTAATAATCCACAACAAAATCTGTACATAGAGTAATATTCCATCCGTCCCGCCAGATTAGTCCATATTTTTATTTTCGTCTGTCCCACCAGATTAGTCCATTTTCTTAAAATGAAAAAAAATCTTCTCACATCAATAAAATATTAATTCCACTACACTCACAAACATTGGTTTCCGTGCCGAAACCAAAATGGACTAATCTAATGGGACGAAGGGAGTATTTATATGTAACAGTAATACGATAGAGTCCTTATAAGCAATGGTGTATCTAGGTATTTTGATTTGGGGATACAACATACATATAAAAGTAAATTGGGGATACATTATGTGAAGATATATAAATTATATGTATAAATATATGCAAATAATAATAAAAATACAAATATAATAAACAAAATTAAAAAAATTTGGGAGTACAAGTGTACCCCCATATTGATACGTAGATACACCCCTTAATAAATAGGGCTGTAAATGAGCCAAACTGTTCGTGAGCTACTCGGATCTCGACTCGATAAAAGCTCGTTCGAGCTCGTTTAGAGAAGCTCATTTATTAAACGAACCGAACTTGAGCATCATAGTATTCGACTCGTGAGCAAGCTCGTTAGCTAAAATTAGTAAGAAATATAAAACAATTAATTTTATAAAAGTAATATCTTTCATGAACAAGAGTAACAATAATGATAAGTCTTTCTAATAATAAGAAAATTTAGAATTTGAATTTGAATATGATATTAATTTAGAAATAAATAACTTTTTCTTTCAAAATAATAATGAATATTTTAAATATATTCATAATTTAGAAAGTTCGTTTAGCTCGATTAAGGCTCGATAAAGTTCGTGAACTTTAAAATGTTCGACAAAAAAACTCGAAGCTTAACTCGATACTAAACAAGTCAAACTTGAGCACGACACTATTCGGCTTGACTCGGTTCGATTACACCCCTACTTAATAAACATAAAGTGCAAATATATGAAAAAATATTATATATTTTTTAAATATATTAAAACTAGGTATAAATTTAAATAAATTAATACTTAAATTATCAATTTTATTTCAAATTTATGACGTTAGCAAAATTTTGATATCAGAAAGTTAACGATTGTGCAAAAATTCCCAAGGAAAAAAAATACGAGCTTTAAAAAAAATTACAAGCTCAAAATGATGTTGTTTTATTTGGGTTTTGGCCAAAATGTTTGTTTTTTTTTTTTCCACTTGATTCTCGCTTTGATCATAAATTTAAAATATTATTTCTTTTTGAAAATATGCAAGATTTCTAATATATTTAGAAGGCGCAATAATTATAATATATTTACATATTAATCCTGGCCATAACAAAACTAAGCTCTCTTAGTAGATGCTAAATATTATTTTGTTATAATAAATTTTCTAATAAAAATATCTCGATCAATCATTGTGTCTCCAACTTTTTATTAAATATTAATTAATAAAATTAATAGTAGTAGATATACGTTGTTGGAAGAAAAACATAAGGTAAGATGTAGTTATGCATTAATTTCTTGGACAAAAACATGTGTTTGATCACATTTTGTTGTCTCTTTTTTCCCAAGAAAACGTGTTTGTATTAGCCTTTTGCCGTCGATTAAAACGAGCATAAAGCACGACATCAGACAAACAAACACTTCTCATCGCATTGTGTTTCACGATTTTTCCTTACCTCATTTTACTTCTAAACAATGCATCAACAAGATTACAATGGTTCTGTCATTGTTCGGGATGTACTGATGAAAAACATTTACCTGTGAATAAAAAATTATGAACTCGAATTTTTCCAGAAAATATATGTGTGTGAGTTTAAATAAATGTATTACTATTCGAAAAGAAACATTACAATGCCTGCATTTGATATAAAATTTACTTTCTTTTTTGATTCATTTTATAATTATTTTTAAATATGTCATTTTATATTTACTAATAATTCGTTGCTTAGTGAAGTTAAAAGGGGAATAAAACTAACACATTTATATTTTCTAATAATTCGTTGATTATTTTTACGTGCCACGCTTATCTAATTATCATAGTAACACCTAATTTTGGTGTTTTGATATATACTTTTAATTGTTTCCATATTCTTTAACTCGAGTTCTATTGAAAGACAATTCTATATGTAAGAGTAAAATTAATTAATACGTAGAAGAAATAAATTATTTTGACAAAGTGGAAAGACGAATTAAAGAACAAAAAGCCAAAAAAAAAGAAAAAAGTGAAATCCGATATAAATTTGATTTTCATGAAACTCAAAATAAATATTGTTTTTTGCAAATTGAAATATGAATTATATGTACCATGGAGATCACAGAATGCGAACTTAGTTAAAACACACACTCTAATTAAATCACATGCCTTTGAAGTATTGGATGCCACTTATTGGTTTTTTTTATTATTTAAAAATAATATAATATCTTTTATTTTCATGATTTTATTATCAATTTCTTTAGTAAGCAATGGAAAAAAAGAGATGTATTCGTAGCTTGCAATTCATTTTTAATTATCAATTCTATAATATGAAAAGTTAGATTGGTTTTGAGTAACTAATACTCCCTCCGTCCCGCTACAATTGACGTGTTTCATTTTGGCACATTAATTTCGGAGCTAATGTTTAGTAGCTAATCGTGGTTAATAATAAAATTGGCAATCATAATTAACTTATTTAAGTCTAATGTTTAGTAGCTAATCGTGGTTAATAATAAAATTGGCAATCATAATTAACTTATTTAAGTCTTAAATAAGTTAATTATGATTGCCAATTTTATTATTAACCACGATTAGCTACTAAACATTAGCTCCGAAATTAATGTGCCAAAATGAAACACGTCAATTGTAGCGGGACGGAGGGAGTATATCTCTTACGTGAACAATAAAATTTATTCAAATATATTGGTCAACCTCTAAATTTACTTCAATTTTTTAATAGAGAATTATACCTCAAAATTTAATAAATAATGAAAATTTACTCTTACCTTTTGATCTTATTATATTTTATCCTCGTGTTTACTTTTATTAAATAATAAAAGTAAATATGAGGGTATAATTTCATAAAACGAAAATATTGGGATAAATTTCTCTTATTTATGAAACATTAAGGTATAATTCCCTCAAAGAAAATAAAAATTGGAATAAAATACGGTATTGACTAAAAAAATTGGAATAAAATTGATAGTTTTCATATTTCTCTTTAATAAGACAAGAAAAGAAGAATCGATTTTAAAATAGGGATAAATATTAATTATATTACAAATTATTTTGATTTTTTCAAATATATTACAAACTATCAATTTTATTTTAAATTTTTGGAGATGAAAAAATGACGTAGCTTGCTGAAAATTTATAGTTCTTCATATTATCAAACTATATTAAAAATTATACGTGATGAACTGTAATTTTTTGGTAAGTTACGTCAACATTCCACCGCTGTAAATTTGCTCTATCGTATATTTTTTTTTAAAATTAACAGTTTCTAATATATTTGTAATATAATTCTAATATATATCATTCGAACATTTTTATACATGAATTTTGCAATAAAATGTGTAGGAAGGAGTTTTTTATTTTTAATTTATTTTATTTGGTGAGTAGTAATTGTAGGCATAGAAAAGAGGGAGGAAAGATTGAGGCAGTAAAAAAAGAAAGAAGAGATGGTGGCCAAAACAAGAAGAAAAAGTAAAAGACAGCAAAATTGATTCAGTGGTGGTTGGGGAAAACGAAAAGGAAGCAGCCGTACACTCAGGAATACATCGAAAATTGAATGAGAGAGAGAGAGAGAGAGCCCCAAAATATGGAGAAGAGAGGAAGATTTGTTCAACAGCAAGTTGCAACCCAAAGGCGAAAGGCGAGGAGCGACTAGTCCTCCTCTTAATTTTCTCGCACCAACTACAATGCATCATCACCAATACCAATGAATGGAATGGAATCCTTCTTCCCCCCCCTTTATTTTTTTTTTTCCCTTACCAAAAACAACTATAACAACTCCAGCTCCACCACCACCACCACCATCCACTTTCATTATTATGGCAATTATTATTCTTATTCCCGTTTCTTTTCTTTCTCACTTCACCCCCCATCTCTCTCTTTCTCTCTCATTATTATTGTTGCCTTGCACCATCCCTTCTGCCCATTTCCCCTCAACCAAGAATACCACAAAATTAAGTAGATAATCCAAGATTCTTTTTCTGGGTTCTCTTTTCCCTCATCAATCAAGATTGTGTTTTTTTCTGAATCGGAGCTGATTCTTGGTGAGTAATTGGTTCTTGATTCATTTGACTTGTGTGTAAATCTTGGGATTTCTTGTTGGTTTTTGGTTGGGAGTTGATATTTGAAGGAATGCAGATTACTTTATTATGTTGTTAAGGGTCAATCGATCAGTAGTTTTTATGTATGGGATACTGAGAAGTGATTCAACAAGTAATGGGAAACAGATTGGTGGGATTTTCTCTGGATCTTGATTTTGTTATTGCTGTAAAATTGGTCCCTTTTTTCAAGTTCATTCCTGCCGAAGATCTTATCGTTTTGTTTTGGTTTTCTTGGAGTCATATTGTTTGGATTGAGTGAATTGTTTGAGGCAACAACACATTGCCCATATTTCAGGAAAATGTTAGGAGGAGGAAGTAATGGGAATGCGATGTTCCCCGGTTTTGTGGAGGAAAATCGCGTCCATTACAACAACAATACGTTGCCTCAACTGCAGCTATTTGCTAATGGTGAGTAATTTTGTTATTTCTCATTTGTGATAGAAATGTGGCTCTTTTCTCTTTGGCAGAGCTCCTTACTGCTTTATCATCCATGCTGCTTCCTGTGATTCTTGGTAGAGTGTGGATATGTTTTATAGTCATCTTACGATGTATCTCAGAGTAAGCATAGAAGCTGAAATCAAAAGCCATTCCCAATCTTACCTTGTCACACAATGGCCTAAAAAATCTGATAAGCCTTGGGTGTATTTATCCTCTTAAGAGTTAATGGCTCAAATTGAAGACTTGAGGTAAGTTTAAGTTTCTATGGCGATTCAACGGCCTTGCTTCATTGCCAACTTAGAATTGCCTCCTTTTCCATGTCGGTTTTCAGCTAATGGTAGCTGTAATTGGTTTATGTTAACACTTCATTGAAAGTAGATATAACTCTGAACTATTAAACCATACATGTTGCTGCAGGGTGCAGATACTTCCTGTATTCGTAAGGGTGTTTTAAAATGTCTGTTAAGCGTATGAGAACGCCTTAAATGTTTTCGGACATGCAATTTTACCATAATCTTTTGCTATGTAGCTCCCATTTTATGAACTGTTTGTCCAATTCTGTTTCTCTTTTATTTACTGTGACTGTTCCAAAAACGATTTCGGGCTGAAAACCATCTTGTATGTTTCATATACTTGTCCTAACTACATGTGAGATTCCATGGCACCTACTTTCCATGTCTTGAATTGGATAGTTATGCTTTTGGTTTTGTCCACTTTCCCAGATTAGCTCACACCTCACCCTTTTCTCTCAAACCTTATCTTTTTTTCGAACTTTTCTGCAGTTCCAGTTCAGTGTGGTGCTGGCGTTGGGACCATAAATCATGTCGGGAACAGGCATGCACCCACTGACAATCGCCCTATCAACAGAGGTGGGGAAGGAGAAACTTTGTCTGCGCAGCAGAAGCTTCACATATCATTGAACAACAACTTTTGTCAAGATGAAGCTGGCAATATTGGAACTGTTTTGAATCCTAATCATGTCTCAACTGGCCTCAAACTCTCTTACGAGGAAGAAGAGCGCAACTCCTCTGTTACTTCTGCTTGTGAGAACATGAAGAACCATGTTCCTGTTGTGCTCTCCCTGGGCAGCACCGTCAAGATGGAGATGGATCGACAGACAGAAGAGTTTAACCGATACATTAAGCTTCAGGTATGGGACCGTGACTCATTAATGCTTCGAATCTTATTAATTCTTGGCACTGTTTCGGTCATAAACTTCCTGCTCCTTTTTTGGATGGATAGGAAGAGAATATCATGAAGGGTGTACGCGAGATCAATCAACGCCACGCAGTCTCTTTGTTGAACACCCTAGAAAAGGGAGTCAACAGGAAACTGCAAGAGAAGCAGCTCGAGATTGAGAACATGAACCGAAGGAACAAGGAGCTAGGGGACAGGATAAAGCAGGTTGCCATGGAAGCTCAGTCATGGCACTACCGAGCAAAATACAACGAGTCGGTTGTCAACGTCCTCAAAAACAACATTCAGCAGCTCATGGAACAAGGCACGGCCCAAGCACGTGAGGGCTCCGGTGACAGTGAGGTGGACGATGCAGTATCCAGCTCGAATCATCAGAGAATTGTGAGCAGACACCAAAACCAGACTCCGAGGTGCAGAGCTTGCAACTGTAAGGATGTGTCTGTCTTGATACTGCCATGCCGGCACCTGTGTCTATGTACAGATTGCGAAGGGCTCGTCGACGTCTGCCCCGTATGCCAGGTAATGAAGACTGCAAGTGTCCATGTATACATATAGCTAAGAAACTGTATTAGAGCTGAGCACCTGCAATCATCACTGAGATCTGTTGATGAAGCTGTACAAACTTGTTCCTTACAAGAATTGCTCATAAAATGATAAATCAATCATGACCGCTTGATTTGTTGTTATTTTGGAGATTCTTTTTTTTTTTGCTTCCAGCTCCTTTACTTTTTATCAAATGTGTAAAAGCAAGTAATTTATGTCACAAAAATTGCATTTGATTGAACTTTGGCATATTGCTGCGGTTCGAAAAAATAGAGCCCGTGAATTTGTGTGTAATAACGGGAAAATCAAGAAATTACAAGATGTACAAATTGATGGATTGCCCTCTCTAAAAGAGTTAGTCCCTTTTATAAATATAAGGACGTATTTTATAAGAAAAATCTCATTAAAACTCTAATATTAAGTGCTCATTTATTTTCCACCTGAAATCGCCGAGCATTAACCTCCTTGATTTGTAATGGTCGAACCACTTAATTACTTGGGTTGTAACGTTCGAACTGTTATATTTCTTCAATTAATTTCCTGAGTCGAAACCGCTGATGGGGTAGCTCAATCACGAACTACTTCGGGCTCCTTTATGCGAACTGATTAAATTGAACTGCTCTCTCATTCGGACCCCTTTCTAGCTGAATTGAACTGCTTTCAGTCGAGCTGCTTTGCAGACTGGTCAGACGAACTACCCTTCTATTCGGGTTCCTTTTCCTTGGACCTTCTTATCCAGCCCTTTTTCCTGCAAAACAATTTATGGGCCGCAGATCCGGACCTCTAATTGGGCAGCTTATTTTTTTACCTCAACACATATATAAAATGTTGAATCATGTTTGCTTATAATAACTTAAATACAAATATTTATGTCTGTGCATGGAGTGTGATTCTAATACCATTTTCATATTGCAGTCATAAGCAATAATTATTTTATTTTGTTTAACTAAAACGGCTATATAAAAAGATAATTTCTTTTATAATATTTGGATTAATATTTTAATAAAACTTACATGTCATCAATAATTATTTGTAGAACTCAATGTACAATTATACTAATATATGGAAGAAAGTTGTCAAATTGTTTTCTTTTCTTTGAAATAGAATACGACATTAATTTAAATTACATCACATTCACATATTTTCATTAAAACTTAAATACTCCTATGGCTTATTAAATATACACAAGACGTTTAAACCAATTTTGTATTTTTTTTGGAGCTGGAGACATCAAATTGGTTTTTGACACTAATATCTTTGTAGACCTAACATGAGATGGTGGGATAATAACTTTAGTAGTTATTAATAAATAATATTATGACTTTTTATTTGAATGGGACAAAATGATCCACTCAAACTCAAGTCAGAGCAGTGCACTCACCCTCGTCAATTCTTCATCAACCCTTTCATGTATTGAATTTTTTAAAAGAAAATTTTCAAACCAATCATTTTTTTGTCATTCCCTACTAATAAAACTATCGATTGTCATTGGTTGGTTTTTGGATGAATTGATGAGTACAAAAATTAATAATATAATATTACAAAAAGTAATATATTCCCTCCGTCCCTTGATATTAGTCCCATTTTCCATTTTCGTCTGTCCCGTGAAATTAGTCTCATTTCTTAAAATGGAAAAAAATCTTCTCACACCAATAAAATATTAATTTCACTACACTCACAAATATTGGTAACTGTGCCAAAAGTAAATGAGACTAATGCCAAGGGACGGAGGGAGTAATATAATATCTCATTTACATTAAAAAACATTCTAGTTATGTTAGTGAAGTTGAGTTAATAAATGGGACGTGTGATATAATATAAATCATAATTCATTAAAATATAGGATATGGTGATCTCCATGCCTTCACACCAAGAGTCGGAGAGAAACCAATTTTTATATTTGAAATGTTTTTTTTTCCAACTTTTCTTTACTGGAATTAAATAATTAATATGATAATATTTACTTTGATCGAGTAAATTTGTATACTTTTATTTTCTGAAAGTTTTATGCTAATAAATTTATGTAAATTCTTTATGCCTTAAATAGATATTAGTTGAGTGTACCTGGCCTTTAAGCAGTCCAGGTTAACCCATTTATAGTAAATTCCATAGAATATACATACATATACATATACGCTGACCTTCCTTGATTCTCCTCTGTAGGGATGTTAATCGGGCTAACCCGTCGGGTTTCGGGATAACCCTATCGGGTTGCGGGCTATTCGGTCCGGGTTGATTCGGGCTGAATTTTTTTCGGGCTAAAAATTCTTGAACCTAACCCTAACCCACCGGTTTTCGGGCTGACCCGTCGGGTTGGCAAGATTTACGAGTTTACTTTTGTAAAGATTTTCTTAAAATATTTTAACAACCCCTAAAACAAAATAAAAATGAAAATGATAAACCAACATAAATAAAAGACATCAGACAACAATATAATGATATATTCGTAAAAAAATAGTGATAAGTAGATAAAAGGTTGGCCAATCATAGTTTAAAAAAAGTATCAATCCCTATATGCGAACTATTTTAAGTAATAGAAGTTCATTCTTCAACATCTTAAATGATAAAATAGAGATTATAAAATTAAATGTAGCTTTCACTTGGGTGAACATAACAACGAGAGGCTTGTAAAGGTGCTTGAAAGGAAGAAATGAGTAGGCACGCTAATTAGGAGAGTGACGAGTGGAAAACAATGAAAGAGGAAGAAAGGTAGGATTTTTCGATTTGAGGGTAATGAACTATGTCATTGTGAGAGATAGATGAGATTTTGTGTGATGAAAAAATTAGGTTTAGAGAATTGAGTTTTTGGGTATAGTAGGATATAAATAATA
>JAPKLW010000477.1:265134-363871 GCA_026898455.1 Plectranthus barbatus
TATATATATATATATATATATATATATATATATATATATATATATATTGCCGGACCTACGGGCGGACCCGCAACCCACCGGGCTCAACCCGTTCGGGCCGCCAACCCGTCGGGTTCAATCCGTTCGATTAAAAATAATTTCGGGTTGAAAATTTTTTACCCTAACCCGCATTTTAACCCACCAATTTCGGGCTGACCCATCGGTTTTGGGTTTTGGGCTATATTGACATCCCTATTCCTCTGTAACCGTTTTCGCGCTCTCACTTTCCTCCCACCTCCCTCCTTGTCGGAGCCGCCGCCCCCACCACCATCACCATCATCTCACCGCTATTTATGCACACACAATCCTCTCTATTTCTGTATGTGGAAAAATGCAGGGCGTGGCTATAGCGTTCTCCCCTTCCGTCAATCCCCGGAAGATCGCCGCCCCTAGATTCAATCCCATCTGTCTCCCGTCCACCGGGGACCTGCGCCTCAGAAAGAATTCGTCGTTGTCGTTCGCGTCCGCTTCTTCGTCGTGCCGGAAATGGAGTCCGATTGCATGCTCTCTGAAACAGAGCGGGCAGGTTCCGGGCCCGAATCATGGCAGTTCGAAGGAGGAACCGGATGGTGTGGCGGTCAGGGCAACAGCTGAGATCGCCACCGCGGGGGAGATCCCGAAATCCAATAGCTTTGCGGATACCTTGGTGCTTGCTACGCTTTTCGTGTTTTGGTTCGTCTTTAATATCTACTTCAACATCTATAACAAGCAGGTAGTAAATCTCTCTCTCTCTCTCTCTCTCTCTTCCTTCATTTAGTTAATATCTACTTGTTGCTTATTGTGAGTTGCTGGCAGAAGAATTATACATATTTTTTTCATATATATTTTCTCAAAGTCTTGTGATGGATGCACCATTCTTTCATGATTCCAACATATGTTTAGTAGGAGAAAGAGGGATATGGAAATATGTCAATTTGATTTGCATTTTCTTGCTGGATTGGATGAACAAACATAACATACTACAAATACTACTTTTTTTGTTTGGTGGCACCATTTTTAGCCTTAGTTTCGTTTTGAGCTTCCACTGATCTTGAAGAGGCAGAAAGAATTCCATTTCTTGATAGTTGATGTGAGAATGTTGTTCGCCTTGTAATAGGTTCTCAAAGCTTTTCCTTACCCGGTTACTATCAGTCTAGGCCAATTTGCTTTCGGGACTCTCATTATCATTTTGATGTGGACATTCAATCTTCACAAACGACCTAAGATCAGCACGGCTCAGGTACTTGATATGCAATGCTTTTTAAGTATATTTTGCAGCTATTCACAAATCTAAACTGTTGATTGTGATCATACATTCACCATCGGCAGCTAGCTGCAATTCTTCCATTAGCGGTGGTGCATACATTAGGCAACCTCTTCACAAACGTGAGTCTTGGAAAAGTTTCTGTTTCATTCACTCACACCATTAAAGCCATGGAGCCTTTCTTCTCAGTTGCCCTCTCTGCTATGTTTCTTGGAGAGGTAATGATCCGAGACTTTTTGTGTCAAGTATCGATGATTAAGAAGGCATTTATGATTCTGTATCTGTGAACTTTTATTATTCGTTTCCAATAATTGTTGTTATAAGACTAAGTATCCTTTTCAAATGGAATGGCATTTAACATTTAACAAAACACTCTTTCCCACTTGCTCGTATAATTTGGACAGTTTCCTTCAATATGGGTAGTGTCCTCTCTTGTACCAGTTGTTGGTGGAGTTGCTTTGGCATCAATGACTGAGGCCTCTTTTAATTGGTACGTATCCAATGCACGTTGTTGTTAATTGATGGTTGTCTAACAATATAAGTTGACGAATTATTATTTTCAAGATTTCTTAACAGAATTTATGTTGTCTTTGTTGTTTAAGGGCCGGTTTTTGGAGTGCGATGGCCTCAAATTTAACAAACCAATCCCGTAATGTCCTCAGCAAAAAACTTATGGTCAACAAAGAGGTATCCTTGCATTCATGATAACTGAAGTTAATAGCTCATGTTTCATTTAGTTATGTTTTTGGTGCCTATTATCTTTGTGGAACTTCTTATTTCAAATGCATGTCCATAATTCCAAAATCTCTTGTAAATGGTGCTTCAACTTCATTCTCTCTTTTCGTGCAGGAATCCCTCGATAACATTACTCTGTTCTCAGTAATCACCATTATGTCCTTCATCTTGATGATACCGGCAACACTCTTCTTGGAGGGTGTGAAGTTCACACCTTCATACCTTCAGGCTGCTGTAAGTAATTTACAAGAAATATACTTCCCAGTTGAGTTTCTTGAAAGAGCCTTTTTCTTGCATCGGACTCACTCTATTATGTCCAGGGGTTGAATGTCAATGAAATTTACACTAGGTCAGTCATTGCAGCCATCTGTTTCCATGCATATCAGCAGGTAAGAAGGGCATCATCATCATTTTTTTGGCCTCAATGGAATAAATAAAGTGATCAAGAATGGTAACTGGAAGCGTTTTCTTGCAGGTTTCTTACATGATATTGCAGCGTGTATCACCGGTTACCCACTCAGTCGGCAACTGCGTTAAGCGGGTGGTGGTTATCGTGTCGTCTGTGCTCTTCTTCCGGACGCCAGTTTCACCCATCAACTCTCTAGGTAAAGGTGTTGAGATAGATGAAGGGCTTAGAATGGAGAGAGATTCCGAGTTCTTATCATCATCAATACTTTGTTGGTGCAGGTACTGCAATAGCCCTTGCTGGAGTTTTCCTATACTCTAGAGTGAAGCGCATTAAGCCCAAGCCAAAGACTGCCTAAAACCATCCAATCCTTCTCCGTTTTTTGGATTTGTTTTCCACCACGAGAAAATCCATCCATCTGTCATATATGTGATCTCAAGATTAAGATTACAAGCAATTTTGTACGGAAGTTGTGATTCTTGATAATGTTGTTTTCTATATATGTATATAGTTGTGGAGCAAATGCAATTTACACTGCTGATAAATAGTTATCACCTGCAGCAATGCATTTTTCACCCTCCATCTACACATCAATTTTTTTTAAGAAGAAGAAAGAAATGTGGGGATGTTTGTTTAATCAGAGGCGTGTAGGCATGAGAGGTGAAAGCGTGTTTGTATTTGAAAATTGGAAATAGAAAAAATGGTGGTTAGATTGGGCTGGTCACACAGTTTTGGTTGCAACTGTCATGCAATTTTCATTACTTGGTTCTTCCCTTTTATATTTTTCTCTCCCACCTTCAATCATTCCCTCTCCTCCCCAGCTTCCTCCCAATTTTCAGGTGCGCTTTATTTCCTCTTTTTGCATGCATTTTTTTGTGCCTTTTTCTTGAGATAAGTAAATGGAGCATGTTTCTTCATCATTTCCTTGAAGATGGAATGTGTTGGAGACCAAATAAACCTGCTCGGTTTTGTTTTTGGATGTCTTCCAAACATGTTTCGTACTAATACGGTTATGTGAACTCTTATAGGAAATTATATTAATTCTCTTAATGCATTTCATTTATTTATTGGTGTGTTTTGAATGTATAGATGTGGTGGAAAGTTATAGTTGTATGCATTTTTATTAGTCCACTTGATTATTTAATCCACACTTATCTTGTAATATTGAGTTCTTGAAGAAATTTTATTACAGTGTAAAGAAAGAAACATTTATTTATGAATGTTTGCATTGGAGAGGTTTCGGAATCGATCCTCCATTAATGAAAGTATTGTTATATTTCGTAAAAACTTTAAATTATTATTTACTTGAATAATTCTTTTTTACAAAACAAAAAATCTTTTTTATGAGCTAGGTACTAATAATAAAATCTTATTTATTTTAAAATTAATTATAAATTAAATTTGAGCTTCTTAATATTCGAATAAAGTAATATCAAACCAAGAGCATTCGAGTTAAAAACTAATTGGAATATAATTTCTCATTTCAAATGAGAGGTTTTGGGATATCTTGCCGTAGCCAAATTAATTTGATAAACATTGCTGTTTTTTTTTTTTTCATATTTCAATTATCAATTGACTATATTAAAATATATAGGCCTAAATGTCAAGATACATTAGTCCGTGACATTTCTTCCCACAATTTGAATGTTTAGATAAATATCCAAACTATTTAAAATATTTAATTACCCAAAAATATTTGTGCAGTTGTGTACTTCATACTTGTGGTGAAAAAAAATATATCTTGTTATATATTTGTATAGTTTTAAATAATTTGAATATTTATTTTAACATTTAAATAGTTTATATTAGATTTTAGAAAATGCACATAATTTGTGATATTATTAAACACCAAACATATTTTTTAACCATTCACCACTGAATAAAATATCACTTTCACTCGGAAAATACAAATGAAATGATTATCTTAAAATAATTTATTGGGAGATATTTTAAGACAGCATGTCATTTAATCCATAAGACTAAGTTTATCAGCAATCGGCCCAACCACCCAACCTTTATTATATTTTATAAATTTCTCTCACTTTCATATCACTCCAACTCAACTACAATATTTTGTCAAGTTTATCAATGACCACCCAACCACATAAAAATAAAAATAAAACAATTAATTTAAAATATAAAGCAATTATTAAAATAAAATTGACATAGATTAATAATAATACACATAAAAATATATTTTAAAGAATGGTATATATAATACACTTTAAATTTTGGTAGATAATAATATATATATTAGAGAATAATATATTTCCTTAAAGAAAATAATAATAATCGTTGTCAATACCCATTGCTACAAAATAATATAATTAGAGAATAATATATTTCCTATATATATAATATCACAATTTTGGTAGAGAATAGTATATATATTTTCTTTATATATATATATATATATATATATATATATATATATATAGGGTAGTGATCAGTTGAGAATAGGAGTTATTATGAGAAATAAGAATAGATCTCGCGCGTCCATCTCATCAAATCGACGAACATAATTCATTCTCAGCAAATTGAAAAACGCGGCATTTTTTCCCAATATCCTGCAGTTTTAGCCTTTAAAGGCTAAAACTGTAAAAATACGCAAACACAAACAACAACCTTCATTTTTAGCCCGATTTACTTCATTTTTAGCCAGATTTACTTCATTTTTAGTCCGATTTACTTCATTTTTACATAAATACGAATTTTAAAAAATTAATATTTACAAAGACCAACCACAAACCTACCACATCCTGCAATTTTCCTCACTTTTACTTCAGTTTTGAATAAACACAAATTAAAAAAAACTAAATACAATAATATCAAATATCGAAATTTACACAACTGCTACACGATTTTATTATTACGTCGTTCCATCGCAACTTTTTAATACACTTCTCGAAAAAAACTATTCACATTCAACAAAATTTCAATTCCTCTCTCAGAATTTCTTTAGACATTCGACGGTTTTCTCTAGAATTCTACTTGTTTTCGCCAATTTCAAATAAATGAACCTGTAAGATGAAAAAATGAACAATATTAACACTAAAGATGCACAATAATAAAGGAAAAATGAACATCTGAATAACATAATTTTTTTTATAACTATCAACACAATTTGGAATATATGAAACTGAAAGATGAAAAAATGAACAATGCTAACACTAAAGATGCACGATAATAAAAGTAAAATGAACATCTGAATAACACAATTTTTTTTAAAACTATCAACACAATTTAGAATAAATGAACCTGAAAGATGAAAAATGAACAATGTTAACACTAAAGATGCACCATAAGAAAGGAAAAATGAACATCTGAATAACACATTTTTTTAAAAAACTATATTCATGCACGAATCAATTACAAACAGAGTCTAGAATTCAAAAACAAGATCAAACCATCTCCTAACATAAAAAACATCAATAGAACCATGAACACTATCGAAAATAAAAAATACAAAGTATTAAACTAACCTTCAGATGATCGATCAGACATGTCCTCTTCAAACGATCGAACTCCAAAATCAAAAACAAAACTCAACAACAACCAAAATTTCGAAGCCGAGAGCGATAACGAAAGCCAAATCCAGAAACAAAAAAAATTCGATCGAGAGAAGATATATAAATTGAATCAGATGAAGGAGGAATAAGAAATCAGAACGCGCGAAAAAAGGCATACAAAATCTAATTAATTATGGAAGCATATACCTTTTAAATTTTAAAAATCCTAAAATTACAAAAATAACCTTAATGAATCAAAACTGCAAGATAATCGAGGAAAACTGCACACGGACCAAAATTGATCATGAACTTTGATATCACAAAATCAAAGGCTGAGATTTATTCTCATTTCTTATACTAAAAACTATTCTCATATGATCACTACTCTATATATATATATATTAATTTAAAATTAAAAAATATATATATCAATATTAGTCTCTATTTGTAGAGAATAAAAAATTATAAATTGTGGTATATATTTTATTTATTTTTATTTTATTATTTAAAATATATAACAATTTTAGTAAGATATTTATACAAAATTAAATGACCAATAGAATTGTAACAAATATATCTATTTAATTGGTTCATAATTAAAAAATTAAAAAGTAATGGAATTGAGACCCACACATCTATGTGGTCTCCAGTCCACCTTATTTCTCAAAATACAAGCATTTTTTATTTTTTTTTATTTGAAATATTTGATGTGGCGGAAGATCTATAACACCATGTTCTCTGATATTTGTGGTCTAAGTATTCTCCTCCAAATTTTCGTGAATCAATGAAGTAAATTATTGCAATAATTTAGTCAAGTAAAAAAAAAATAAAATCATTGCAATAAAAGTTGATTGAAACATCATTACAGTTTCTTGTTTGCCTTTTCCACACAACACTTCTCTTCCTATCATTACGCCTTGCCAAATGGTAGAAAAACTTTCCAAACACAATACCAATTTTAAAAATTGTTATCTTGTTTTATGACATCAAAATATAATAAAAAATTAGATATTTATATTTAGTAATTATTTAAAAATAAAATAAAAGTAGTTCAAATTCAAAATCTAAAAATAAAAATTTTCATTTACAAAATCAGCCCATAAAGAATTATGATTTTATGATTTAAAAAGTATTAAATAAAACAATTTAGTAAAGATGTATTATAAAGAATAAGTTATCTAAAGATGATTGTGTTGAAACTAATATTATTATTAATTTATTTATTAAATATATGTTACAAAATAAAAATAGTAAAAAAATAGAACAAAAATATTAAGTTGACGTGGATGTGATATTCTTAAGAGGGAAGTATTAAAAGTATAATTGCTATGAACTTATTTGCAATAGTATTTATCGATTTCGAATTTAATATTCCATTCTTTTCCATTTCAAGAAAATATTTAATCTTTCAAAATTAAAAAGTGTTTTATTTTTATCATTTCATTATGCAAAAAAAAATTCATTATTTTAAAAAAAAATCATTATTTAAATTAATGATGGAGAAGGTGTAGCTGATTACTTGACATAACGTCATAACTCAAATTATGTGTGTCAACATCTTAACCCAATTCCGTGATGAACGTAAAAACTGAAAATAGTAGAATTTTAATTTAAATATTAGTATTATTAAAAGAGTTTTCAAATAATTGTAGAATTATCTGATAGAAACCATTGCAATTTCCACAAAAATTCCTGGTCAAATATTCCTACCCAAAAAATTATTTGATCCGCAATTGCAGGGGATTCTAAAAAAAAATATTATCAATTCAGAACTGAAATATAATATAATTAATAATTTAAGATTCGAAAGATGAATTCTCAATTTAAGATTTAATTTCAAAAATCCTTAATGCAGGACTCGAAATATCTTAAATTCTCAATTCAGGATTTCAATATCAAGTCTTAGATGTAAAGTTTAATCTTTCAAGTACCGCATTGAAAATTTATCTTCGAATCCTCAATCCATAATTTAACTTTTTTTTTTCAATTGTCCTATATATATTATATAATATATGATACGTGCATGATTTATTTTTATGTGAACAGCTAGGTAGTAATTCAATTGCGTAGAAAGAAGCCCAAAAGGGGTGGTGCCTCCTTTACTTAGGGCTCACGCCTCCACGAAATATTAATATTCAATTTTGTATAAAACCGACATATTCAAATAATAAAAAACAAAATTTTATAATAAAAACTAAAAATCTTAAAATAAAAATTTCTTACTTAAAAAAGAAATTATTATCAGGACGAGAATTAAATATAGGAATAAATTTGTGTATTTTCATCGTGAGGTGGACCACTTTTCTAATTTTCATAAGGAAGAGGGGCCATTATGTCAAGATTTGTTTTGACCACAATTTCAAATTTCCCCAAACTCCATGTTTTCACCACAAACCAAACTAGTAGGTTTGCTTATTGGCCACAAGCTTTAACAATAAATCCACTTTCTACCGGATATTTGAATTATTTATCAAAATTATCAATTCAGAACCTGAAAAATAATTTAATTATCGATTCAAGATTTAAAAGATAAATATTCAATTCTGAATTCAATACCTAATATTGAAATCAGAAATTGAGAATTTTATAATATTTTGATTCCTGAATTAATAATTAAATAATTTCTCGGGTTCCTAATTGATAATATTCTAAATTTCTTATTCTTAAAAACTCAAAACTCATTTTTTTTTTTCATGTGCCATGCTAACTCGAATTCATTACCAAAAGTGTGGCAGAAAACTCCAGCAACAAAAAATAATAATAAATAATTAAAAAAAATCATACATTACTTGCACTAATCTTGAGAATATAAACTGAAAGCTACTACAATTTATTGGTATTTTACCTTTTCATTTGGGTTTAATTTTTCTTTTTAATCTGGGGTTGGAAGATACAGTTTTACTTTATTTTAAAAATGGAAAATGATGAACAAGGCTTTGAACAGCTGCTTTATTCCTCAACAGACAGCATAAATTTACTACACGTTGAGCAAGAATCTAACATTCAATCCAACACAAAATCCACACAAGCAACACACTACTTATTATACACACCCCAAAAAAAGTAAAAATAAAAAATAAAAAAACCCCAACATTCTTTTCTTCTCTTTAAACCTATAAAGACTAAAATCAAGGCTGCAACTGTACAACAAAAGTGACAAGTCTTACATTTCTACATGCCTTTAAAAAATTCATATATATTTGCATGGGAATATAAAATATTGCCCCAACAGATTTTGGACCAGTCCCTGTTTGAGGATCTTATGGGGATAACAAAAAATAAAAAAGGCTGAAGCTTATGCTCAAAGCATCTCTCTCTCTCTCTTGATGGTCTTAAAAGTCATTGAAAGAAGCAAAGCATCTCTCCCCTTAGACACCTCCACATATGTTTGGTTTCCCCTGTAAGCATTCCTTCCAACCTTTCTTTGCTTACAATTTAGAGCCTCCCTCTTATTCCTTCTCTCATTTTTAAATATGCAGCATTTCTCTTGTTTATATCTTTCTGCCATGAAAGTTTCGAATCTCTGATTACTTTCAGATAATAATGTAGCTCCCTCCATTTCACCTGAGATTTGTCTAAGCATCTGTTTCTGCAGCAGCCATTTTTCTTATTTATTAAATATGGCTGCATTCATCCTTCCTCAACGTGTTGCCAGCAATATTCTGTTTGGACTCGAATTCGATCCTTCCTTTAAAAAAGAAAAACTCGGTTTCTCATCTTGATTCTTGATCCTTTCATTCTGTGTTTCATTTATCCAAATAAAGAAAGTCTAGTCATAGTCATATACATTCAATTTGAATTCTTTGATACCTTGGCTGAATTCTTGTCCGAATTCTTCGGAATTTGTCTGAAACTTAGATTGAGAGAAGAGCATGAGTTTCTTGACGTTCATCACGGGATCAACAAAGTCATGGCAGCCAGGCATGACTGTGAATACAACAACTGCAGCTTATTGGCTGAACTGGAGGGTGCTGCTGTGCTCCTTATGGGTGCTCATGTCCATGGTGTTTGCCTCTGTTCTTATATCGAAACACGAATGCCGAAGAAGCTCACAGGGAAGTGAAGAAAACCAGCAGACAGAAGCAGCAGGGATTTTGTATGAAGATGAAGTGTGGAGACCTTGTCTCCGGAGCATTCATCCCGGGTGGCTCCTCGGATTCAGAGTTTTCGCGTTTCTTCTGCTTCTTCTGATGCTCATACTAAACGTTGCCGTTGATGGAGGAACCATTTTTTACTTCTACACTCAGTAAATCTTCGAATCCCCTGCTCTTGATCCATCATTTTGAAATTTTCGCAAGAAACTCAAACTTGTTTTTTACTGTCTGCAGGTGGACTTTCTCCCTCATCACCATTTATTTTGGGGTAAGTGAATGACAATAATACACTATTCTTTGAAGCTGAAGACATGCATATCTTATGCTTCCTATCTTCAACATGTATTGTAGCTTGGGTCATTGCTGTCGATTCGTGGATGCTACCGTTATGGCAATGAGCATTTCGACGCAGAGCATGGCAAAGACAAGGACCGGAATCAACAACACCTCGTTCGAAAAGAAGCCGGATGCTTGGCTTACTTCTTCCAGATCATTTTTCAGGTGAATCTCACACAGCTCTGCTCTTTTAGGATCATCCAAATCTGTTGCTTTCATCATTTCTAACAGTTTCCGCCAGATGAATGCCGGAGCTGTGGTGCTGACAGACTCGGTGTTCTGGTTCATCCTTGTTCCCTTTCTGGTCATCAAAGATTACCATTTCAACTTTGTAAGTATAATCCTTTGTAGCTTCATCATTGATCATCTCCTATTTCTTGTCTGAACAAACTTTCTCGCAGTTGATCATAAACATGCACTCAATCAATGCTGTTTTTCTGCTTGGAGACACTGCGTTGAACTCTCTGGTAAAGACTGAAGGCCCCTTTTTTTTTTTTATGCTTGGGTTTTTTCATACAAGCCACTTATCTTGATCCTTAAAACTGTTGCAGAGGTTTCCATGGTTCAGAATCGGATACTTTTTCCTCTGGACTGCTGTTTATGTTCTGTTTCAATGGATACTGCATGCCTGCGTATGGATATGGTATGATTCTACATTCCCACAATCTCAGTTCAATGCCAGTTACCAATTACACCAATTCCTTTTCTGAACCAGGTGGCCTTATCCCTTTCTTGATCTCTCATCTTCATATTCCCCATTATGGTAAGCAAGAAGCAACCTTTTTTATTCACTCTCATCTCGATCGACAGCGTCCTGGGATTCTGCAGGTATTCAACTGTGGCATTGATGCACATACCATGTTATGGAATCTTCTTGCTCATAATGAAGGGGAAGCATTCTGTGCTGTTAAAATGGTTTCCAGAGTCATACTGGCATGCCCACTAAAGCTTTTGCTGCAATGGTGATGCAAGTTTTGGGCTTTCAAAAGGAAAGTTGATCAACAGATCTCTTGAAATCTCCTAGTGCTATCTTAGATTTGAGAGATGTAAATGTCATTACAGATGTAACTAAACTACACATAGATCTCAGACACAAAATGTAGCGTTTTAGTTTCTCTTTTCGATGAACATGGTGGTTTTGCAGACAAGCAGAAGCAAATTGCATAAGATGTAACATATATCAGCAACTCCGTATGAAAAGTTTGTCTACATTGTATATACAGATTGGAGATGAAAACACTCCCTATTCTAAAACATGATTTTACACTCAAATGTGAAGAAAGAATAACAAATGGGAGGCTTTACCTTGGCAAACTAGTGTACAAAAACTCAGAGAGAGGTGGTGGGTAATGAACCCATAGGGATAACGTTGTTGCTGACGCATTCGGCCTCCGGTTTTCTGGTGGCCTGAGACCTTCCTGGCATTACCATAGAGAACAAGCCGGAGAGAAGCCCAGAACTAGGTTCAGCCATTCCACCTGATGAACTCACGTTGCTGTCTGCACTTCTCTTCGTCTCCCGTGTCTCGAAACGAACGCCACAGGGACAACTAGCTAGTTTCTTGAAGCAGTTCTTGTGGAAAACCAATTCACAGGATCTACACTTCTCTGCCTCTCCTTCCTGTTGATTTAATTTCACCAATCAGGAACTACATATTTTATCACATATCCTCGAGTAAATTTCAATCCCAACAGATTTCATTAGCTAACAATTAGTTATTAACAAGAGCATGCATTCAACTAGTAATATATTATTTCCTTCTTTGAAAGGAATAAACACTTGCCTGGAAAGGAAAAATAAGAGCAAGAGGATCTTGGCATTCTTGACGAGCACCGCAGGGAACCCCAACATCATAGCATATAAGGCAGTGATCAGTTATATGTTGCTCAATTTTTCGAGAGACGGTTTCAACCATCACTGGTAGAGCTGCAGTGACAAATGCACACTTCAAAACACATAATTGAAAACAAAGGTACTCATTCATCCATTCAAAGTAAGAATTGATCTAAGATAGAACGGAAGCAGACTAATAACAGTTGGATACCCTGGTGCTTGAATTTAAAACAGGTATATAAATACTATAGAATGTAATCATAATGCATCATACAGGAGCATGTAGAAGCCAAAACTTATTGAGTGTAAAGACAAATCATGCTATCACTACTATATGAAGGGACTTCAACTTTAAGATCATTCATACGGGAATGCACGTGGACAATAAGATCTCTAAGAATTTATTTAATCATATCATATTAACTCCCATGCAAGACAGCATGATATTGAACTATTTAGTTGTAAGTGAGAAGAGTTTCACAAACAGCCTGTAGTGTGTTGAGTTAACAACTTATACAACACTCCTACATTTTGCATGAGAAAACTTGAACAAAGATTGTATCTTGTGCACGTTAAAGGCAATTTGAGAAGACTCCAAGTCAATTCAAGTCAGAAGCAAAAAACGTGCACTTTAAACTTTCACCTGAGAAAACTCCCTTGGAGAGATCAATCAGGTCTTTGAGAGCAAAGAAATCATTACTGTCCAGAAGATATCTCCGAGAGCCAAGACCTTTATAAATTGATCTACGAAATGGGCATCGAACATATGGCAACAGAGCTCTTATTCTATTTCTGACATTTGCCACATGCTGCAATGTTGTAACTTTAGAAAATAGGAAAGGATTTACAGCACTGACGCATAGCATTGGCTGCAAGAAAGAAGCAAAATGAGGATATCAAAGAGAAAGGTTATGAGTAACTGGATTTTTCCAAAAAACTTATTTTTTGTACCTTCTTCAGAACCCAACCTAAGGCATTAAAACTCCTAATACTATCTCACTAATACATCACATTTTCCAAAAGAACCATTTTCAAATTCAATTCACAGATAACAGCCATCCGAACAGTCCCGAATTAGAAAAAGCCTAACAAGAATTCCTGTCTTAAATGAGGTCCAGTTAAGCATAAGGCATACTAATGTTTAGGGAAAACTGAGGATGAAAGGAGCATATGTATTGAAAATGGGAAAGTATAAAAAGAAAAAATTATTAAAGTCAGTCAACTAATCCAAAATATAAAAAAATAGATAATAAATCTTGATACCTGTTCATAAATAGAATCCAGAAATGATTTAGCCAACTGAGATACGGGGTATCTTGAAAAATCCCAATGATGAAGAACTCTGGCAGGCAATACAGCAGTATCATTGGCATGGCACGAAGAGCAGAATAACTGGCCACTGTATTCACAAAGACGAGGTTTACCCCAACCTAGCGCCTGTACAAGTTCCTGCATCCTCGTTCTTCCATCATCTAAACTTTTGTGGCATCCTGCACATCTGTAGTGTTGTTCATCTAGCAACTGTTTCACTGATTTCAAAGGACCTACTTGAACAACAAGTGAAATAGTCTTTCCCAGGGTGGGAAAACCATCGGTTTGTGTGCCTCTGTTGGCTAGTGGAGATTTTGGCATACTGGTACCAGATGCCGGAGAACTAGGCACCGTGTTTATTGGGGAAAGGAAAGCACTAAGAGAACTCAAGGAGCTGGTAGGAAATCTAGAACTAATAATGGATTGCAAACACTCCTGGATGAGAACACTCCTCTCTGCAATAACATCTGGAGAAGCATTACCAAAAAGCTTTCTGGATTCTCTTTCAACAGAAGACCAGGATGAAGGAAGTGTCCAGCCATTTTCAGCACATAGTTTCTTCAAACGATAATACAGTGTGTGAAACTCACGATAACGACGCTCAACTTCCCAATGATCTTCCCCACTCCAAACTTTTATTTTATATACTGTGTATTTCTGAACCCCAACCAGTCGTTCACTGAATGAAACATCCCCCTTTATTTGCCTTGAACCAACAACCTCCACCCTATCAATTTTAAGAGGTTGCTGAATGCAATTATAAGCATAATCTGTGCCAGATGTAGAAGCACTAGAGCTTCCATCTCTTGATGTTCGAGGAAGCTGACGATGACTTATCCTAGTGCTATAGGGGAATCTAGATGCAGGAGACTCAACTGAATCAAGTAGTACATCTTCCATATCATTAACAATTTCATCATATATGTCATTTAACTCGAAATCCCTTGTCTGCAAGACATCAAACAAAAATTAGAAAATTTGGTATTTTACTAGGCAGACATCCACCAAAATGAAACGGACAATCTGGAAAAATATACCTTATCGGCAACAAAATGATCTTCAATTTGGTCAAATGCAGAAGGGATGTTATTCTTCGCTGTGACACTCCTTTTGTTATCAGCTACCAATGGCAATTCAATTGAACTACTTTCTTCAGGTAATATGGCCTCCTCTTCCTTACTTTTAACTGCCACAAGATCATTCTGAATGACCTCAGAATCAGATAGAGGGTTTGCTTCATCAAGATTCCTCTTTTTTGATGAAATGTCGTGATGAATGGAATTTACCTCACGTGTAGTCACATTTCGGTTTTTCATTACTGAATCAGTTTCAGATTTTCTAAGCTCCTCAATTTCTGGGGCCTTTTCCAGTGGGTCTTTTTGGGTTTGAAATATATCGCTGACAGAAGCATTTCCAAGATACTCATCCAATTCATCAATGTCACTTACTAGATTTCTTGCAGCAAGCACTTGTTTTGCATCTTCAAATCGGGCATCAAGTTTCACAAGATCCACAGGAACTGTGGATGGAACGCTCACATGAATCTCTTCTAATTTATCACAATCTCCAACCAAATCACAAGCTACAGGAGTACCTTTGGCATTGTCCTGAGGAACAGTGAGAATCTTATTAGGATAAGTACCAGAGCTACCAGCAGTAAAACTGGAGGAGCCAGTACCAATTTGTGAAACAGGACGTCTTTCAGCCTGAAACTCACCCCAAATCATCGAATCAGTTGTATTTTCACCGTTTTGCTGAACGAAATCATCCCAATCATCAGAACCAAACGCCACTGCAGAACTCATAACCAGCTGATTTTCATTCATCCCACTTTTATCACCATGAAAAGGAACATTCTTCCCATAATACAGATCAATCTTTCTCTCATCGTCACTACCACATCCAAACATTGAATCCTCGCCCTCCGAGTGCTCCCTCGACGAAGCTTCACCTTCATCCGATAAGCTCCTATCCTTACCTCCATCAATTTCAAACCGTTGTCCATTTTCACTTGTATTCTCAATGCTCCTAAGATATATATTACCCTCTCCAATGAAATCACCGGTAATTCGCCCACTTCCATCAGCAATTTCATTCATTTCACTCCCAGTCACAACACCATTCCGCCAATCACCACTCACATCAAGATCCCCCCTCAAATCAACATCACCAATGACAAAACCCTCGATCCCGCCACCCAAACTCAACCTACCATTACCCTTCTCATCCCGACAAAACTCATTCCCCCCACGCCCACACTCCGAAAACACCCTCTCGGCCCCCAAAACCTTATCAAAATCAGTATTTTCAGCGCCAAGTTTGAAGTTTTTCAATGACCCAAAATCAGAATCGTGAAATGGGGTACCTCGGAAACTAGGGGTGCCCATTGCTGAGCTGGCACTGCAGTATCTCTCGAACTCCGATTCGCCACCGCAGGACGAGTAGTGGGACAAGTCATCCCCGCCGTCCGATTCTCGATCGCCCGGTGTGGCGACTGCAGGGGATTGCTTCTCCTCAATTCCCTCGCCGTTTGTCATATCATTTAAACTCACGACTCAAACATAGTCGGGATCGATTGCGCGCACACAATCAAGAAACATAAATTCAGATAGCGGGATTATCACTAAAACCGAGCGAGAAAAATACTACCTCTGAGATGCCGGCGGGGATAAGAAGAGAGAGAAAGTGGAGTTTATGATGGTGATATTATTTTGACGCACAATTTCCCTGCAATGGCAAGCAACGGATTCCCTACAGCAATAAATCGATTCAGCGTTAATAAATTAATAATTAAAAAAAACCATTTTATTCTTCACTTGTGTTGATTCTTTATTGCATTTTGAAAATGAAATTTAGATTAACTTATTTTTTTTATTATTATAGAATTTATGATTTGAAGAGTTTAAATAATGGAATTTCTTATGCTAATTACTTCTTATTTTATGTTTCCTGATTTTAGAAAAAAATGTGCATTAAATACACAAAATATGAATAAACAAACTTTTTCTTTTTTTGCATTTAGCATATGATGTTTCTATTTATGCCCTAAATTTCTCTCTGTGTATCAATCTCATGTACCTAATCAAATTAATTATTGTAATAATAATTAATATAAAACAAAGCATTTATTATAATATTGAATTACTCAACTTTAAAAAGTATAATTAATCAATATAAATACCAAAACTAATTTTAAATATTTGGTCAGTAAATGTTTCATGAATGACAACAGAAATAACATTTGGTGATCAATAACACTACTTTTGATTGTAAAAATGGAAAGTGAGAATTGATTTAAAAACTTCATATTCAAAAGTTTCTACACATGATAATCCATATTTATACAATCTATATACTCCCTCCGTCCCACTTGAATTGTCACACTTACCAAATAGGGCGTCCCAACCAAATTGTCACCTTTCCAAAAATGGCAACTTTTTCACACTCAACAATAAAATATTAACCCCACTAACTCATTCTACACTCACAACTCTTAATTTCCGTGCCAAAAAGAAAGACGACAATTGTAATGGGACGGAGGGAGTACTATATATAAAAAAAAATAGTTATCTAATAACTGTTACCGCCAAAACATAATTTATTTATTTATTTTATTTTATTAAAATATAAATATATAATAAATAATAATAAAAATATAACAAAATTATATTTATCACTTTTTTTAGAATAATATATAATATCTTTTATGGGTTAATATTTAAATCAAATAGAAAATAATTTATATTATATTATATTAAGTTTAATAATGAATATATAAAAGATTTGCTAAAAAAATTTAAGATATATATACAACTCTGTTAATTGAATTTAATAATTATAAAATAACAAATGGTATATTTGATTCATGTATTGCGCGCGGGTACAAATCTAGTTCTTTTTCAAAAAGACAAAAGTATCATACTATGTACATTTTTTAAAAGTTATATCAAATTAGTTTTCTAAAAACTATTTTTTTTGTCAATAAAAAACTAATTATATTATGGGAAATTCAAGTTAACAAATTATTATTTTTATTTATAAATTATTTAAAATATGTAAATATATTCGTGGTTGGAGAGACAACATAGTGTTCATCTATGGTGACCACTACTGTTTCAACTTTGAGAAGTTGAAATCCAAGGCAAAGTCGCTACACGCTTTCACCCCGCCGAAACCAAGCACGCCACTCTTCAATATCTGCAGCTCGACCATGATCCATGGGCGGCCATTCCTGCTGCAACAGAGCTTCGACAATTCGCTCCGTTTTTCCAAGAAGCAGAAACGCTTCCCCAACACTCTTCTCCCTCTTCTCTATCGCATTGAGATGACACATCTTGGTTATTACATTCGGCAGATTCGTGAAACATGCTGCCATAATATCTGCAATCATCACACGCACCTGCTCGAACACTCCCTCTTCATCCCCTTCCACATCATCAATGGACGCCGCAACACTTCGACTCATTCTGTACATTGCGTTTGCAGCGATGACTTTAGCCGGCCAGTTGATGGGATCCTCCTCTTCCACAGTTCCAACCTTCATTTTTTTACTGAAGTAATCCACCACGATGCTCTCAGATTTCTGCGCCAGTTCTTGCAGCATCTCCTTGGAGTTCCGCCATGGTCTCATGAGATCAGTGTCTAGCCATTTCTTGTAAAGTGCCACTCCAACCCAACACATCTCCGCAGCTTCTCTGACGCTCCCACGTCCATCGTCTTTGTTCAATTTTTCCTCCACTAGCTTAGCTAGAGATAGCCCTTCGGAAACACTGCTCAAGAGATTCTTCCCTTTCTGCCCTGCAATGTGAGGAACTGCAATGGAGATGCTTGTTAGTGTCACTATTGGTAGTGTCCAACAGTTGGGAGGTTGTTTAGAACACAGGCTTGGGATTTGGTTGCTGTCAAACTGTCCCACTCCCTTAAATCCCACAAATTTGGATACAAGATTGATGAGATGCTGCGATTGCTGAGATCTACCAGTCTGAATCATGCTGTCTGCCTCACTGCATATGTTGTTGAGGGCAGTCGTTGGCAGATCCCCCTCGCCTTCGAGTAGAAGAACATAAGGGCCTAACTGGTTCGAGTTTGATGAGTGCTGATTGTTGTTGTGGTGGGTGAAGCAAATGAAAAATGGAGTCATGATCATGGCCGAAAGGAAGACGAACAGCTTGCTGATGAAGACGATTGAAATCTGAATCCCAATGCAGCAAGTGATAGCAAACCACTTTGTGTTATGCAAACATTTCCTCAACTTGCCTTTCCCAATCTGCAAATCTGAGAACCTCTCTCTCACCTCCACCAAAGTCTGAATCCAATATCTCTCAATCTTGAACTCCTCCTTCAGTCTGTTGTTTGCAGTGTGGCACTTGAAGCAGACGACCACGAACCATCTGAACACGGGGGCAATGGTGCCAACTGCAACGCCTACGGTCTGAGTATAAAGAATCCATTCAATGGAAGATCCATAGACAGAAGGGCCTTCATGCCTTTTCCAGATGAGAACATAAGCTATCGGTAGTGTGATCAAAGCAATCAAGCAGATGAAAGCGGAGGTGGTGCAGACGGCGGAGCGAGCCAACACGAACTGAGGGTTGCTGGTGGCAGCCATCACCCAATACTTCATCATACACCTTTTCCTTTCATGAATTCTCAAGGCCTCCCTCCTCTGCAGCAGCCCTTCTTCCCTCAAAGCCGCTCTATGCTTCTCCTCGTACGTAATCTCGAGCCTCCTTTTAATGGCCGGGACTGTGATCGCCAGAGAAACCACCGTTGCTAGAGAGAGAACCATCAGAACCATGGGGGCTATGTAGAAATTGACCAGATGCAGCACGAGGAATCGGATCACTACATCGGCGATAACCGTGGCGACGAGGATTGCAAGAGCGACAACGTTGGCTAGGATGTGTTTCTCGCTCATGGATCCCAGAGAAGACGTGAAGTTACCCATGGCAGTTGAGAGGAAGATTAAGGTGGTGAGCTTGGCGATGCGGATGTTCTTCATGACGGCGGTGAGATCCATGGTGAGCTTCATGGCGACTCCCAGAAGGGCGAGGGAGGTGGGGTTGAGAGAGAAGTAGTTGCAGGGGAACCAGAGCTTCCTTTTGCGGAAGCCGTTGAATGCATCGGCGGCCATAGCGAGAGTGCAGACGGCAGAAGCGGCGGCGATGTAGAGTCCTACCCATGGCATTGCCTCATCAAGTTTCTCTTCTTCGAGTAAATCCATTGAATTGAAATTGAACTTGCTGTGTGTAACTGTATTAGTGTTATGAATTTTTTCCATTAGCATGCAAAGCTGCAAATTTATAAAATAACTCTCATTCATGAACAATTAGTTATAAACAAAATCTCATTTTAATTATCATTATCATACTTTTTCCAAGACCAAATTTCAGAGGTCTAACAATTGTATATATTTTATAAAAATTAATATTCGATGTTGATGGTACAATTTTACGTGTATTACTTTTTTAGTTAAGTATAGATTCTAGATCTAAATAGGAAACCAATTTCTAAAGAAGGGAAAAATTGCAGGAACGAAATTTTATGTTTTTTGCAATTTCAGGGAACACACATAGGTTCCTTACTTTATTTCAATATATTTAGTTTTAGTATTTCTTGAAAGAAAAGATGAAAAATGATCTTTAAAAGTAGTGATGACACACATAATATTTGAATGGGAAAACTATGAATTTTATCCCAAATAATTGAGTTTATGAGAAATTTATCCTAAGTTTTTTAGGTTATGGAATTTTATCACAAATAATTGAGTTTCTGGGAATTTTATCCCAAGTTTTCAAGGTTAGGGGATTTTATCCCAATTTTTAATTTTATTTGGAATTTCATCTCAAATACTAACTTTGTTACATATTTGCTTAATCACTAATTTTTTTTACATGGATTTTTTTTACATATACACGTCCATGTAAAAAAAAAATTATCCAAAGAAAAACAAAAGCACGTAAGCAATTTAAATCCAAAATCTCTAAATTCTCAAATACTTCCTTCTTAAATCCCGTCTCCTCCTCCCCTCATTCCTCAACGGTGGGATTTTGAACTAATGCGATGATGAAGCATGCACCGAGCACCCGCATCTCCACGAACTCAGCTGCAGTGAAGCTTATGTGATATGTGTAACAATTGCGGGCTACTTGCTCGATTTCTGCAGCGGTTGAGATGTATCTCTCAATGCTTTCATTCTTGCGCGCAAGAAGTGATTTTAGATCCCTTTCTTTGTTCTGTGCTAGAGGTTTGACCTCGTCGATGGGCCTAACTAGCATAAAAAAATGATAAAAAATCCCACCGTTGAGGAATGAGGAGGAGGAAACGGGATTTAAGAAGCAAGTATTTGAGAATTTATGGATTTTGGATTTAAATTGCTTATGTGCTTTTGTTTTTATTTGGATAAAAAAAAATTCTACATGGACGTGTACATGTAAAAAAATAGTGATTCAGCAAATATGTTACAAAGTTAGTATTTGGGATGAAATTCCAAACAAAATTAAAAGTTGGGATAAAATTCCCTAACCTAGAAAACTTGGGATAAAATTCTCAGAAACTCAATTATTTGGAATAAAATTCTCTAACCTAGAAAATTTAGGATAAAATTCCCAGAAACTCAATTATTTGGGATAAAATTCATAGTTTTTCCATATTTGAAATTATTAGTATATATATATATATATACACACACACATATATATATATATATAGGGAGCGGATCCAGTGAGAAAACTCTTAACGTGAGAAAGATGCTTGATTGTATTCACGACATTGCGTGATTGTATTTAGGTCGTTGCTTGATTGCAATGTTCCTTGATTGTGCTTTAATTGATGCTTGATTATTTTGTTGCTTGATTACATTTTAGTTGTTGCTTGATTCAATATCAACCATTGATTTTTTTAGATCTGATGGACATGATTCATTCTTTTTTCTCACATGGAGATTTTTTTTACATGATCCCACCTATATATATATATATATTTAATTAGGGTACACAAATTGAATTAAATCAAGGAGGAAGTATATATCCATTTTAATACTCATATCCATAATCAACAATCATAATTCCATAATCCCTCGATCATGGGCAATATGCTTTGAGACTCCAAGTGTCACAGATCATGCATGGGAATCGGGCACGTTATCCTAAACAGATAAAAAGGCATCCATTTGTTCTTTGAAGACAATGAAGTTACCAGAGAGAATAAATATGCTGGAATTGAAACAGGAAAATCACATGTTTTGAGTATTCAAACTAAAACAAAGGCGAAAGTGACTAAAATTATATGATTTTGTTTAAATTACCAGTATACATTTCACCATATGTTACACAAAAAAGATACAGATGTATTATTCTCAAGTTAATGTACATCACCAAATAAGTATAGTTATATTATATATAATAGTTGCGTGCACAAAGTGCTTAGTAATTAAAATGAAACTTAGATCATAAATTTTGGAAAACTCCCTTGAACACTATGTTTACTTTAGTGACACAATACGTTGCTCATGAAACAATAATAGATGATTGTTTATGACTAAAATTAAATGTTTTAATAATGGTCCAACACATTTCAATAATTAATTTGACTTCAATTAATTATTATGGCATAAGAAACTATCTGTGAAAATTTAAATATTAAATCAATGTCACATAGCAGTTGAAATTTAAACGTAGTCTTAGATCTGATGGTGTCAGTGATAATATTAATTTGAATCAAAATCTTATGTCCAGAATTATGACCGTGAGTACTTTTGCTTCCAGTATACAACTGCTAAGTCTTTTAATAATCAGTAATCAGTATTTATTTCAAATATTGCTTGTTAGAGTTCTAAAATAATTTGTGATACCAATCGAAATAATATTATGAGAAATCGAGCACTAAATTCCATTCACATTATCTTCAAAATTAAATTAAATATTATAAAAAAATGTAGTACTAATTTATGAAACACACAAGACTCATTTAAATAGCAAATAAATATTTTTCAAGAAAAGTTTTACCATTGTTTAAATTTCTAATTTGTGATTTGTTATGCTCAAAATATAAAAAGTATAAATATTTAATCATATTGTACATAGAATTTTAAGTGATCGACCATATAATTTATACCAAAACACATAAATATAGTAATCCAAATTTTGTTTATAAACCAAATACTTAGATTGGAATTAATAAATTTATACTTATTCCTTCTACTTTTAAAATCATATTCATATTTAGGGGTGGCAATTGGGTTGAGTTCGGGTTGGCAGGTCGGGTTGAGACCTAATATTAACACGTTATATGCCAACCCGAACCCGACCCATTTATTTTTCGGGTCAGAAAGTTCAACCCGAACCCGACCTGTTTATTTTCAGGTCGACCCGAGAATGACCCAATGACCCGTTTAATCTTATTCAAATATTCTAACCAAATTTAAAAAATAAAATATATAAATTTTTTTAGTTCAAATCTTATTTAAATATTCTAACCAAATTTTAAAATAAAATAAATTAATATATCTATATATATATATATATATATATATATATTAAAGCAAAGTAGTAAAATGAATTGTTCACTCCGAAAATTCACATAATTTTTTATTTTGTTTATTCTATTATAACATATATACAATAAAAAATATTAAAAAATTATATTTGTCACTTTTTCTTTAAATTGGTATATCTCATTAATTTATTATATTTACTATTTTTTTAGAATAATACAAATGTAACATTATTATAGGATAATATTAAAATTAAATCTCATAGACTTAATGTTTAGTTTACTTCTTTCTATTTTTATTAAATGTATATATAGTTTGACGTAAAGTGTAGAAAATATTTTATATTATAATATGTGTAATATTAACGAATAAAAATTAAATATATTAAAATAATCTATAAAAAATGTTAAGATATATAACTTTATTAATTTTATCTTAATATATCATAAAATAAAATATCAGATAATTAATTTGCACATAGTGCGGGTGTAAATCATTATATCACATTAATTTTATTTTACTTAATAAATTTTAATGTTATAGCACATACATATATAATATATTTTAGTAAAACCTTATGTTTTCACTATTTTATCACTCTTTTATATTTCTTGATAAGTTTTGTATTTTATTTACTTGCTTTGGTATTATCAAATATAAAAAAAAAAGTTAGATGTATAATATAAAAAAATATATTATAAATATACTAATATATGCATATATATATATATAATATGTTTATAATCTTATAATTATATTTTAAATAATTAGATAATCTATCTATATATTAACAGAGAATAGTGAAAAAACTATTCCCATAAAAAATATTATATCAATTTTTATTTTTATAATATTTATTATATTATAACATAAATATATTCTTTATAATAAAAGATATAACAAATTTATATTTGTAATTTTCTTTAAATATTACATCCTACTAATTTATTATATTTACTTTTTTTATATAATACAGTTATACTATCTTTAATAGGACAATTTTGTAATCAAACCTCATTGAATTTGTGTTAGGCATATTTCTTTTATTATTATTATTATTATTATTATTATTATTATAATTTTGACGTATAATATAGAATTTAATTTATAGGATAACATATTGAATATAATATTGATGAATAAAAATCAAATATATTAATTAAAATTGCTAAAATGGTAAGATATAAAACTTTATGAATTTCAAATTAATAATTTTGTGGGTTATTCGGGTTACGCGGGTTGACCCACAGGTGACCCGAACCCGACCCAAAATTTAATTGGGTTCGTGGGTTCAACCCAAAATTGACCCAACAGTTAAATGGGTTGACCCAACCCGCCAATTTCGTGTTAGGTTCAGGTCGGGTTGTCGAGTCGAGTCAGAGATTGCCGCCCCTATTCATATTGTTTCAGTGATATATAAACCCAATATCCGCTTAAGGATTTTTGGTTTTTCCTTCTTTATTTAATGTAGATATCCTTTAGATTTTTCTTTTTGAAATTGAGTCGCCATATTAAATTTAAATTAGTATTGCACTCACGCGATACGTGAGAATTTAATTTTGTATATTAAAATATTAAATTTGATATTTTATTTATAAAAAATAATATAAACTCTTAAAATTCGTAAGCTACAAATAATATGATAACACATAATTCTAAAACTCACATATATTTCAAATTTTTTGAATTTTCAATGCAACAAAAAGAAACATATCTATTCCTATGTATGGTATATCACTATATTTTTGTAAGACTATTTTTAAAAAATGATTACTTTAATTTATTATTTTTAAGTCGAAGTAGAGACCAACAATCCATCTTTCTCGATTATAGTTCGAAACTAACTCCCCAATTTTTTGCACTTGTTTACTATAAATAAATCATATTATATTGTTTGGATAATTTCATCACACACCAAGCAAATCAGATATAGTTTACAACTTCTTTAAATTAGATTTTCTTTAGTTTCAATTTTCTCTCTCTCGTTGAAACAATATATAATGTATGATTTTACTTTTATTTGATTTACTAATATTATTTCTTTTTTATTCCATTTTCGTAGTGTGACATTCTAATTTTTTTTTAACTTTGATCTTATTTCATAATATAGTATGATACAATAATATTTTTGCAGTAGTAGTATTTCATAATATTCTATTTTTTTTAATCTTTTATTTTACTCTACAATATTAGATGTCAATACATTTTTAATTATAATGTATTAAAATAAAAATTTTATGTTTTCTTTTTACATATTTTCAGATTTGATTAAAAATACTCTAAGTAAATATAAGAATATTTAATAAGATAATATAAGTTTAATGGATAGATGAATTAAGTAAAATAATTTTTTATTTTTATAAATCTTTATACAAATATCATAAACAATAAGTTTTTTTCGTTTAATATTATTTTTAATATGATTTTTTCTCTGTTCTATGGATAATATTTTAAAGACAACTAGTATGGCACCCGCGCCGATGCGCGGGACAGTTAATTATTTTGTTTTGTAATAATATGTTCACTTATATTTGTATTAATAAAAACATGCAAAATTTAAAAAAAATGATGTAAGATAACATATGTGCACAAATATATAATATATTTTATACATTCTAAAATATTTCCTTATTACAACATTAGCAATACATGAAATGCTAAAATTATCATCATCACTTGCTAATATCTTGATGTCGTTTCTAGTTGTAACTTTGGAAACAACAACATACAATTTACCATGAGTAAATACATGTTTCTTCAGTAAAATGCCAACACGTGATAAGGATTGTCCTTGACTCTTGCTAATAGTCATGGCATATATGAAACAATAAAAGGGAACTGTCTTCTCTGAAACTTGAATGACAAACGTATATCAGAAGGTGCCAGAGTAATTCTCGGAATAAAAACAATTCCACCTGAACTATTTCCAGTTAATATCTTAGCTTTAATAACATGATTGTCAAGTCTAGTGATAATTAGACGGGTTCCGTTGCACCATCCAATAGAATGATCTATATTTCTCAGCAGCACAATAGGAGTACCCACTTTGAGTATCATCTTATAATTTGGCAATCCCGTACATTTCAAGTCATTCAAATATTCATGTGTGTGCAAAACATTCAATACATTCATCAGTCCATCGGATTTACACATACTGTCTGAACTTAAATAAACCCCATTATTAGAGGTATTACAATCCATCATGTATTGATTCACCGAATCAAAAATATCCATCAAATTCATCTTTTTTCATAATTACATAGTACACATGACGTTGTTCATCTGTTAGCTTTTTCAAGGAGTCTGCTTGTTCAGATGCTAACTCTTCACAATTATAGTTCATTTCATCAATTATTAAACGATTCTCACTTTCAAAGAAATATTATAAACATGGATAAGGAAGTTCATTGCAATATTTAAGACTTTTTCTGATCTTTTCTCAAATTCGACCAGCGTGAGATTCTTTATATTTTCAATGGACAATATAAGAGCTGCAAAATGTATAGTTTAATTAAAAAATAAATAATGTTAATATGAATATATATATATATATATATATATATATATATATATATATAAAAGAGAGAGAGAGTGTAAAAAAGAGTTATATACCCAAATTTTCAGAATCTTTGCGCCTTTTATAAAGTATATCATCTGAAACATAAGTCCAACACATCTCCCAAATAACTTAGGTTTTGTTCATCGATTTTGCAGTGAGTAGATTGCAAAATAATCGTCTTATAGACTCTGAAGTACCCCAATGACTTGCTTCAATTATTTCATTAATGAACTCTTTATTATTTTCTAATGAACCTAAAGCAAAACATGCATCTCGATATGACTCATATTGAACTCTATCTATAACCATCATATCCTCGTGACATTCAGCACTACGAACAACATTTACCAACATTCTGATATAGCATGAACACCACTTCCTGGTGGAACATAGTAGCATCTTCCTATTGAAAATCCTGTCTCTTATTTTCTTTTTCCACACAAATTTTGTTGGAAAATCAATGTAAGTCAACTCTTTAGCTTCTAGTATTTCTTGTTTGCTTCAAACCAATCGAGAAACATGCTACGACCAACACTTGATCGATTGACAACATCTTTTTTCTTATCTTTGTCATTGAAATATATCTGTTGTTCGTTCTTTAAGTGAAAAATTAAGCGCTCAACCAGAGGATCTTTAAAATTAATATCAAATCCAAAAGTTCTCCAAGTTGCCTCACACGGTGAAATATACCTACAATCATAGTACATCTTTGTTTCATCTATTGGTTCTCCTTATTTATGATTTTTTTGTGCTCTTACAAAACTCATTTGTGGCTCGATAATTTCCCTTATTTATGTACTTAAAGAGATGTTTGATGGATCTCGATTAATTTCACCATTCCACGTTTATATATATGAGCTCTATACTTGATCAATAGATATTTGTTGTGTGGAACAAATATCTATTATCCAAATCAACTTCATTTTTGTTAATCGTCCTTCCATTATTCCTGTGCCTGTATTGAGGATAGCCATCATGATCAACAGTGCTCTCTTCCGAGAGATTTTTTTTGGAAATGCTTTGTACATTTACGTGCAGTCATGCAAGGTGAATTCATTTGAGCAATACCACACGGTCCGTGAATCATGAATTCAGATACAACTTTGTAATAGCATTCATCTTCATCTTTGTCGGGTATTTCAGCTGATATAATCTTATCTATATCAGAACCTGTTGTATACTTGTCTTCATTAAATAAAAATAAGAGAATATGCGCGTGAGGCGAACTCCATTTTTTGGAATTCAATTGTGTATATAGTTGTGAAGAGAAAAATATAAACTTATTAATATTTAATCGTAAATAAATAATAATGTGCAATTTAGAGTATTATAAAGTAATATACCTGCCCGAATATTTTCAAAAACTTTATTGTGTCGAAGGTCTTTCATCAATGCATCTAATTTGATTTTAAAGACTCGGCAAACAACATCGGATCTATCTTCAGGGTTTAGATCCCAACTTTCCAAAAATCTAACAATTTCCGACCACTTTGGATTACATGTAAATGTTATGAATAAATCTGGATATCCAACCCTTTTACATATTGCCATAGCATCTAGATAATTCTGAAACATATAGCGAGCACCTCCGGTGAAAGAAGACAGTTGAATAACTCCCTTGCCTTGTGTAACAGGATCATTTTTCCTCAAAATTGCATCACTAAGACCCTTATAAATTTCACAACGTACACTTTTTTGGTTGAAATGAATGCAATTCAATTGTGATATCTCAATCATCGTGTATATGTCTATGAAAAATTGTTGAAACAATCGTCTAAATCGATGAATATGAGATGATTCATTCATCCGCTCATGAAAACGGTATAAGAAGAACTACTTTGCTGTAATAGTGGATCTTGCAATGAAATTGATATTTGTAACAGTTGCATACGGTATTATTGAGCATATAACCATCCTCACCGTACGGAAAAAACCAAGGATATTGAAGGGTCAATTATGATGGATGTAATTCACTTATCCGTTGAACTGACCCATTTTTTGCTCTCAATAAGTATGTCTCCATTTCCCAATGACTCATCAAAATAACCCAAAATCAATGTCGCAACTTCAGATACATAGGGCAAATTATAAGTCCTTGCATCTCTGATCCTATTGCTTAGAAACCTCAATTGGGCATTTGTCTCACAATCATATTGAATCTTATCGCGTGCCATCCGAAATGACTTGACCAATTAATATGTTATGTTCATCCAACATTGATAGAAGTTCAATTGCAATGCCCTCATGAATACTATGTGAATTTGTTGAACTCCTGAATGATAATAATAAATAAAAATATTATTAAAATATTGGAGAATAAGTATAAGTATTATAATAAATAATGCATGAGAAGTACCTGACATATAGTATTCTATTATTTATTTCGTTGTGAGTGTAAAAAATGTAGAACTGAGCAAATTTTGGAGCTTGTCCTTCATTGGGTAATAAACTACCTATTCAGTGATAATTGAAAATAGGAGGTGTACCACCTTTAATTATAGTATAGTCTATATTTCCAACTATAGACGTAAAGCAAAATATATTGGTAAAGAATCGGACACTCTCTTGAAAATGTCTACTATTGGGATGATATCCGTGAAAGATATCATGTAGGACTTTAGGAGGGTTTCGAAGTTTAGGTAGCTTGATTATCTCACTTGAACAACATACAATATATGATAGAGATTCAAATCAAATTAAACTTAGCAAAAATAAAAGAGCTATATATGATATGTTAGAATGTGATATGGAAATGTAATCAAAGATTTCAATCAATTTATTTGGGAGAAATTTTTTATCATGGTTGATTGAGGTAACTAAATTATATATGGTACATAAATTTTATATTTGTGGGATCCAATTTTATTTGTTTTTCCTTTGAGAGTGTGAGTTACAAATGTAATTGATGGAAATTTATTAAAATTATTTATTTTCATAAAAATAGTTCAACTAATAACCAATTAATATATTTAAATATCTTTATTCCACAAATATTCACTTAGATTTTATAAGATCAAAATAATGTATAAATCTTAAAATTTATCAAGCATACCAAAACAGAGCTATTTATTCCCAAAATAAAAGAAAATTGTGCAATTTTTAAAGATTTTATGATATTTACTCAAATAAATGTATTCTAATATAACTTTTCATAATTTATTTTATAATTCAAATCTGATGATTTTAAATTTAATTAAATTGATTATTTTCATTGATTTATTTTCAATAAATTTTATTGATACAAATTATTGAAACTTTTCTGTAAATAAATTTTTTTCGTTTAAGTTAATCTAAATATTTTAAAAAATCGTGTATAATTAGTTTTTCTCTAACTAACTTTTTTATGGTTTTAAATTGATTAATGAAATTATGCATCAAGTTTACACTTATATATAAAGTATGTTAATTAAATACTTTAGAAGCTATTTTTTATAATAAAGTTATATTTTACTAAGATTTTATTTTAAGTTTTGTTTCCTTATATAATAAAATCATTAGATCTTATATTTGTACAATCAATTATATTTAGAATATTATTGTCTAATAATTAATGAATTAAACAATTCATTAATGACAAAATAAAGTAATTGATTATTACCATAAATTCTACCCGGCCTTACTTTAATATATATATAGATATAGATATAGATTAGAAATTCTAATTTTTCAATATAAACATTTACTCTGTGCGTTAACTTTTTTTTTTACTTTTAATATTCGTGAATATTTTGCGTTAAAATTTAATATGATATAATAAAATAATAAATATTTACATTTTTTTTCTTTTTGGTATTTGTATTTCTTAACCTCAATTTAAAATTAGTTTTCTCACACTTCTTATAAATTAAATATCATATTCTTCCTTATACGTACACTTCATCATTTTATATCCTCTCTATCACTATCACACACTTTGATATTCTAGTTTTTGTTTTTCCGTTTCTAATTTCTCACTAATCCTCAATTGGCTCTCAACCTTTACATAATCACTCTAAAACTTAACAATTGTTAAATTGTATTTAAAGTTACAAAAAGTTAAATGTTTTCAAAATATGATTTGATTAAATATACGTACTATACTGTTAGGATTTAAAAATAAATAAATTAGTAGTTGAGACATTAAATACAAATAAAAAATGCAAAAGATAGTCTAATATTTCATTTATAAATGATTTAACATTTATAATTTAATTTTCAAATTTATGAGATTAAATTAAATAATAATATTCAGCACTCATATTATATTTACATACATTAGATATTAATCAAAATCGATTTATCTTATGTAAGAATAATTTTTATAGTACATGTTCATATAATATATACCATCTCCTTTTATTGTGTGATATTTTAAAATTTATAAATCAACCAAGTGAAGCTCTTCATAATATTTTAAAAAATAAATTAAGATGGATCTAATATTTAATTTATATTATTTTTCCCATAGGGTCTACACTAATTTTCCAAAATTTGATGTCTTGAAAAAAATTAAAATAATATGATTTTGGCATCTTTCGAAATACTACCCTATGTATTTAATTGTTTATTCATAAGAAATTAATTAATCAATTAAACTAAAAACATAAGTTCAACAAAATAAATATAAATTTTTACCAGCAATGTGACTGAAAATTTGAAGGATGTCGACTACAAATTCAATATAGCATAATGGTTGTTAAACAAAGCCTTTCTACTTGCTTTTAAGAATTTTAAATATATTTAATTTGTAAAATAGAAATGAGACCCTTGTATCTATAAAGTCCAAACTATAAATTTTTTTATTTTATTTCAACCTATATAAATAAATTGCTTGTAATAAAAAAGTGGTCCAATCACCAACCTATGAATAAGAAATATAATTCGGCGTATTGCATATTTTACAACTAATTGTGACAGATATTTTACACAATTAAAAATTTTTTAATATTGAACAACAAAAAATGTATATACTTTTTACGCCTTTTAATTTACAATGATTTATGACCACACAAAAACAAAATATTAAATAAGAATTTCGAATGACTTAGAAACAACAATGTATAATAATGAAATATTAGGATTTATATTATTATAGAAATGAACTAATACATTACATAAACAATCACTAATACAAATAATATTTATTTTTTTATATACATAAAAGATATTGATAAAACAATACATAAACGAATATTTATACTTGGAGATAAACTAATATTGATGAATCAATACTTGAGAATATCTTCTTTGAGCAGCCGTAGGATGAAGAAGCTCTGGTTTGAGAAAATGTAATACAAACTTGATCATCTTCTTGTCTGCAAGAAATATTTATTAGTAAGATATTAGTTTGTATTGGATAAGAATGCAACACAATGAACATTCATATCAAATACACAAACAATATATGAATATATATCAACACCAACTCCTAACAAAACACAAAATGGTGAGTTATGAGATGTCGAACAAAAACATAGATTATTTATACACTTTTTTGGACCTAAATAAAGATGTACAATTAATCATAGTAACGCCCAATAATTGAGGCAATTGTTTGGGCATGAATTGCTAAAATATATTAATTTTAATTTAATTGCTCAAAAGATATACATGGTGAATGAAAATAAAGATACAATTATTTTTTTTTACATACTTTATGCACAATATTTTAAAAAATGTATAAAATATAATTTGCCAAATATATATGGTTATTTTAAAACAGATCATGAATATTGGTTAGAAATATGATTACATATTTAATTAAAGGTTAAAAAATTTACCCTATGAAAAACATGAACCGTAAATTCTTTTTTATTTAGATTATATTAAAAATTGGCATTCCCAAATAATAATAATTAAATTATATACTTACCATATTTGTTACTAATTACCTAATATATTGTATCATTATTTTTGGAAAGTATTTTTGGGGGGAAAAAAACTTTGGTGAGGGGTTTTGCCTTTTAGTATATATAGATGAGCATAAATTCAAACATTTGAATTAAGACAAAAACAATTATACCTTTATAATAAATGAACTTTATAGCTTAATTAATGAATTATTAATACAACTATAATTTTACTGTTATACCCTCCGTTATTGTTTTAATATATATAGATTTGTTTTGATACTAATTAATTATCTTACCAACTTAAAAGTGATGTTCGAATATCAAATTATCATTGCCTTTGCCAATATATGTTATTTATTTTACACGAAAGTAAAAAAAAAAGTTAGAAAAGAAACAAATGATGCAGACTTGCATCTAAAAAACACAGCTACTGCCCAGCAAATTGGATGATGGATGAATTGATCAAATTAAGTCAAACTTGAGGAGCAATCTTGAATTTTGACAGCTTTAATGATTTTAATAAAAGGCAAAGTAGTTAAGGTACATGAAGACTATAAACAATGGTGACATTTAAACCAAAGTCACAATTAAAAAACAAAAAACTTGAAAATTAAAAAAAAAATTGAAAACTGTAAAATTTGTGGGAAAATGATCCTCTAGTGTGTGGTCAAACACAATATTTTATTATTTTCTTTTTCCATTTTCGAAACTAAACATACAGTCCACAACATTTTTCCTTTTTCAACAGATCTCTTTTTTTCTTTCACAAATTTCATTTGTCTGCCACAAACAATTTACATAATTACTATCAAACCACAGCAATATATTTTCTTTTTTTCACTAATATATGCGGCACAAGTTTTCCTTCATAAATCAGAAATTTAAATCAGAAAAATCAATTCTTTTTTGTTTTTTTTTTCTTCTCTTAGTTCGATTACTAAAATAGAGATTATCCAATATATAAACATTGATATAAGAAAATGAATTCCTATGCCTCAAAATTGAAAAGACAAAATCTAGGAATATGTAGGTTCTAAAATCACCACACATGAGAAAACATGAATGTATAATAGACCTAACATCCAAATTCATCCGACATATTGCAAGAGTCATCCTCACCCTTCTCAAATTAACTTAATATCAAGTATAAAAAATCTAAAATAAGGTTCATAAACAGAAACTTAGCATTTGTTAGAGACAACTTTCTTTGTTCTCAAAGCAAAAAATTTACAAGTATCTCTCGGGAGTAAAACTAAAAAGGATGATCTTCTAAGCAACAACAAAAAGGAGAGTATCTACATTTTCAACCCCTTCACAAAAAAATGTTAAATACATGACATGTATATGATATACATGCATTACAAGAACTGAGATGTTTCAACAACTTGATATTCTGTAAATTATAATCTATATAATGAGAAGTTATTTCAATAAAAGTAATTCATACCATTAAATATTCTGTAAAATTAAACTGGTTTCTCATTGTTTGGAGGCATGTAGGAGGTGTAGAAAAAGTAGTGAGCTCATTTTGTCCTCCAAAAGTAATCGGTTCACTTTGACCTCCAAGATCCTACAATAAATGTAAATAATAATTATATAATCAACTCATTAATTTAAAAAATAAAAAATGCAATTAGTATACATACATTGACTCTAAGATTTGCCTTTTTTCGTTTTGATTGAAGTTCCACCCAACTCTTTAGTCATCGTTTTGATCCTTTCACACTGTTTCTTTTTTTGAACCCTTTTGATTTCATCATAGTCTGGATTGCTGGAAACACAACATCGTTTCTGTTATCCTCTCCCTCTGTTTATCGCATTGACATCACTTGCTTGCTTAGATCACACACTGCATCATGTACTAATGAGAATGTCGATGGGTGCATAGATGCTTACGTTGCTAGCCTTACAAGCATTAAACATAATTTCTTGTATCGGCTTGTACTTTGTAGGCTAGGATCTTCTTCAACTTCATTACCCATACAATCTTGCACCACACCACTTCTATCTTCTCTTGTCCACCTTTTTAAAATATAATGCGCCGGAAGTATTTTACATCCATCACATCATACACTTTTACAATATGACAACATAATAATCCAATCATCTCAAATCTTCGACAACTACATGAAACCATCTTTGTTTCAGGATCATATGTCACCACCCATTCTCTATCTTGATCAACTAGTCCAATCACATACTCAAATACTAATGAGTCTCATTTTTATACTTTATATATGCAGCTGCAAATAAGTCAAACTGTTTCTGAAATAACTCAAAGACTGTTGGAGTATAAATTTTAGAAAGTTGTTGTAACATTGGACAACTCGCTAACCTTAGTCTCGGTGGTTTTTGGCGAGCCTCAAACTCACATCTTAACTCTTTATATCGTTTCTCCTCCAAGACCCGCTCAAAACTCTTAAAGAATTGTATGATGTTTAAGTTAGGCTTCGTACAATTCTTGACATCAGAATTGATACTCTCACTAAGTTGTGTGCTTCTCATACCTAGTGTGAAAGTTTTTTTTATGTAGCATGTTGGAGTAGTCTCAATATAACTCGAGGAAGTAGTTCGAGAGGGTCGAGGAGACTAGTCCGGTAAAGTGGGTCGAGCTGTGTAGGTCGAGCTGTGTAGGTCGAGGAACTCGAGGAGCAGTTCGAGTTAGATAGATATGGAAAATATATTGTGTATATCTTGTTTCCTTGTTTGACAAGATTTATCCTAATCAGTATGAGATTTGGATGGGAATAAATCTATTTTAGATAGATTTAGGTTTAGATATATCTTACCATATCTAGGTATTATATTCCTTATGTATTTAGGAATATCTCCCTATATATACCCCTGCTCCCCACCAATTGTAATTGTCACATACTTTGTATTTTCTTCACCATAATAATATCATCACCGAGGAGGCTTGAAGAGTGGACGTAGAGCATAGCTCGAACCACTATAATTCTTTGTGTTCTTGTATTTTCTGTTAGTTATTTGTGTCGCAATCGCTTCAATTCACAACAAATTGGTGCGGTGAACGTGGATAGAGAAGGATTGCGATGGGTTCAGCCAAGTTCGAGGTGGAGCGCTTCACGGGATCGAATGACTTTGATTTGTGGAAGTTGAAGATGCAAGCGTTGTTTGTGCAACAAGGCTTGGATGGTGCCTTGAAGGGAGAGGCTGGGTTACCTGACACAATGACGGAACAACAGAAGAAAGATACACTGGCGAAGGCGCACAATGCGCTGATTTTGAGTCTCGGCGATACGGTGTTGAGGAAGGTGTCGAAGGAGAAAACGGCAGCGGAAGTATGGACCAAACTGGAATCCTTATATATGAAGAAGTCCCTGGCGAATTGGCTCTATCTTAAAAAGTCGTTGTATTCATTTAAGATGCAAGAGGGAAGACCGATCAATGAGCAGCTCGACGAGTTCAATAAGTTGATCCTCGATCTGGCAAATATCGATGTGGCGATAGGAGATGAGGATCAGGCATTGATGTTGTTGAGTGCACTACAAAAGAGTTATTCGAACTTCAAGGAAGCCTTAATGTATGGAAGAGAGTCATTGACCATGGATGAGGTTCAGTCTGCTCTATGTTCGAAGGAGTTAAATGAGGAGAACGAGGAGCGAGAGAACTCTCATGGAGAAGGCTTGGTGGCTAGGGCGGCTCGAGGAAGACCGGAGATGAGGAACTCCAACAGGGGAAGTTCGAGGTCAAGGTCGAGGTCAAAGCTAGGATCACAGCCAAAGGTCAAGTGCTTTCTCTGCCAAAAGAAGGGACATATCAAAAGAGATTGTCCGAAGAGGCAGACAAAGCAGGAACAGAAGCAGCAAGCGGATGTAGTTGTTGCTGAGCAGGAATATGACTCTGGAGAGGCATTAGTGATTTCGCGCTCGGAGAGGGAATGGATATTGGATTCAGGTTGTACATTCCACATGACACCTAATAAGTCATGGCTCGAAGGGTTCGAGGAGCAGGAGAACTCGAGTGTTCTTCTGGGTAACAATAAACCATGCAAGGTGGTTGGAATGGGTTCAGTGAGGATTAAGATGCACGATAATACAGAAAGGGTACTTCAAGGTGTAAGGTACGTTCCGGAGCTTAAGAGAAACTTGATCTCTTTGGGGATGCTCGATGAACTGGGTTACACGATCAAGATGGAAGCTGGGACTTTGAAGGTGTGCAAAGGATCCCTGGTCTTGATGAAAGGAGCTCGAAGGAATGGAATATACACTCTGATGGGGAGCACGGTGATCGGGGAGGCTTCAATAGTGACGGTTGATAAGTCAGTACTGTGGCACAGGCGACTCGGTCACGTTAGTGAGAGGGGGCTGCAGGAGTTATCGAAGCAGGATCTGTTGCTCGGGGATAATATCAAAGAGCTAGATTTCTGTGAGAATTGCATCTATGGGAAATCTCACCGGGTGAAGTTCGGAGTAGGTCGAGAGAGAGCTCGAGGAACTCTGGACTACATCCACTCAGATCTATGGGGACCTTCAAGGGTCAGTTCGAATGGAGGAGCGAAGTACTTCATGAGCCTCATTGATGATCACTCAAGGAAGGTGTGGGTCTACATCTTGAAAAATAAGAGTGATGCTTTAGAGACCTTCAAGAAGCGGAAAGTGTTGATAAAAAATCAGACTGGAAGGAAGGTGAAGAGGCTGCGAACTGACAATGGCCTTGAGTATTGCTCGAAGGAGTTCGAGAGGTACTGTTCAAAGCACGGCATTGCAAGGCATAAGACAGTGGCTGGAACACCTCAGCAGAATGGATTGGCGGAGAGGTACAATTGGACGTTGCTGGAAAGAACGAGGTGCATGATGTTCGGTGCAAAGTTACCCAAGTCGTTCTGGGCAGAAGCAGTGACTACTGCAGCTTATTTGATCAACCGGTGCCCCTCGACTGCACTAGGTTTCAAGACACCGGAAGAAATATGGTCTGGTCATCCTCCGGATTTTAGCAACCTTAGAGCTTTTGGTTGCGTGGCTTATGCGAACATCAAAGGAGATAAGTTTGGGAGGAGGGCATTGAAATGCATATTCATTGGGTACCCCGAAGGTGTGAAAGGGTACAAGTTATGGTGTCTCGAGCCGGATGTAAGAAAGTGCATCATTAGTAGGGATGTGACGTTCAAGGAGGAGCTGGTAGGAGAACTGGATAAAGGGGCCGAGGAACGGGAAAATATCCTTGAGAAACAAGGTGGTGCTTTAGAGGAACAGTCTGAAAAGGTTGAAGGAGATAGATCAGTTGCTGAGATTGAGGTGGAGCCGACTAGTGGGTCGAAGAGAGTACCTCAGGTGGATGGTGAGATCGAGGTGGTTCGAGGGTCAGGTGCACTTCAAGATTATAATCTCACGAGAGATAGGGAACGAAGGCAGATAAGACCTCCCACTCGATTCAGATATGCTGATGTGGTAGCATATGCCTTTGTTATGGCGGAAGAGGTAGAGCTGGATGATACTGAGCCGAAGAGCTATACCGAGGCCATAACTTGTAAGGAGAGGCTCAAATGGTTCGATGCCATGAAGGAGGAGATGGACTTCTTGAAGAAGAATAACACCTGGGAGTTGGTGGATAATCCGGGGGAGAAGCAATCGATAGTTAGCTGTAAGTGGATCTTCAAGAAGAAACAAGAGGTTTCTGGGGTTAGATTCAAGGCTATACTAGTTGTTCGAGGCTTCACGCAACGTGAAGATGTGGATTATGGAGAGGTATTTGCGCCGGTGGTGAAACAAAGGTCTATAAGGCTGATATTATCATTAGTTGCTCGGTACGACATGGAGTTGGAGCAACTGGATGTGAAGACCGCATTTCTGTATGGAGAGCTGGAGGAAAGGAACCTTATGACACAGCCCGAGGGCTTCGAGGAAGCTGGTAGCGGGGAGAAGGTGTGTCTTCTCAACAAGTCATTGTATGGATTGAAGCAGTCTCCAAGGCAGTGGAATAGGCGGTTCAACAAGTTTATGGTTCAGCAGGACTTTGTTCGATGCAAACATGACCCATGTGTGTATTTTCGAGGTGAAAATATGGAGACTCGAATCTATCTACTGTTGTATGTAGATGATATGCTGATAGTGAGTCGAGATAAGCAAGGGGTAACCGAACTGAAGGAAGCTCTGAGTCAGGAGTTCGAGATGAAGGATCTCGGTTGTGCTTGAATGATCCTGGGTATGGAAATAGTTTGAGACAGAGCTCGAAGAAGACTCACATTATCTCAAGAGGGATACTTGATGAAAGTTCTTGAGAAGCATGGAATGAAGGATGTAAAGCCTGTGCTCACTTCTTTAGCAGCTCATTTCAAGTTGAGTGCTGCTGGGAAACTCGACGAGGAGGAAAGGGAGTTTATGAGAGGTGTTCCTTATGCGAGCGTTGTCGGTTCGTTGATGTATGCTATGGTCTGTACGAGACCGGATCTTGCTTATGCTCTCAACATGGTTAGTAGGTTCATGGCCGAACCTAGGAAAGAGTATTGGGCAGCTCTGAAGTGGGTCCTCAGGTATGTTCGAGGGACAGTTGGAAAGGGTCTAGTCTTCGAGGATGATTGTTCGAGCTTGAGGCTCCCAGTCGAAGAGTTTGTGGACTCGGATTATGCAGGATGTATGGATACGAGGAAGTTATTGATGGGTTTTGTGTTCACATCGTATGGAACGGTGATTAGTTGGAGAGCAAGTCTGCAGAGGGTAGTTGCCTTATCTTCAACGGAGGCGGAGTACATTGCCTTGACCGAAGCGATTAAGGAAGGTCTGTGGTTGCTCGGATTCATGAACGAACTGGGGATTGATCAAGGAAAGATGAAGGTTTCCTGTGATAATCAAGGTGCTTTGCAACTGGCAAAGAATGACGTTCATCATGAGAGAACTAAGCACATCGATGTAAAGTTCCATTTTATAAGAGATGTGGTGGCAACCGAAGAGGTCGAGCTACACAAGGTCAATACTCTCGATAATCCCGCGGATATGATTACGAAGCCAGTTCCAAGTACTAAGTTTGACTACTGTTTGGAACTGATGAAACTGTTGAAGTCGAACTGAAGAGGAGGTGCCAAGCCGAGGTGATATTGAGCCTAAGGTGGAGAATTGTTGGAGTAGTCTCAATATAACTCGAGGAAGTAGTTCGAGTGGGTCGAGGAGACTAGTCCGGTAAAGTGGGTCGAGCTGTGTAGGTCGAGGAACTCGAGGAGCAGTTCGAGTTGGATAGATATGGAAAATATATTGTGTATATCTTGTTTCCTTGTTGGACAAGATTTATCCTAATCAGTATGAGATTTGGATGGGAATAAATCTATTTTAGATAGATTTAGGTTTAGATATATCTAACCATATCTAAGTATTATATTCCTTATGTATTTAGGAATATCTCCCTATATATACCCCTGCTCCCCACCAATTGTAATTGTCACATACTTTGTATTTTCTTCACCATAATAATATCATCACCGAGGAGGCTTGAAGAGTGGACGTAGAGCATAGCTCGAACCACTATAATTCTTTGTGTTCTTGTATTTTCTGTTAGTTATTTATGTCGCAATCGCTTCAATTCGCAACATAGCAGATTGTCCATTTCTTTTTTATAGCATAAGTATGCTTCAACCATTTGTTATCCTGAAGATTAAATCGTGTCACTAGGAAAATTGGCTTGAATTCACATTTTGAAGTAATATCCATTAATAACACCTAAGACATCAAATACAAAAAATTAAAAAATAAACTGCAGTTAAATGGATTTTAAAAATATGAAATTATGTTGTTGATTCTTCTATAACTAAGCACAAATATTCAAAATCTTGAAGTAGAGAATGCACGCAAACATGTTGTATTGTAAATAATAAAGAACAATATATGATTTCCATCAAATGCAAAATATTAATGGAGAATGAAGTAGAGAAAATCTTACTTGTTAAGGAACTATGAGAATACAATTTTATATTTTGGAGCAAACAATGATGAACAAATTTTTGAAGGAAATATGTTGAATTAATTTTGAATATAAAATGGTGTGAGCGACAGTCAAATTTCTTTGGTTAAAAAAATGGAGTGAGCGGTCGTTAAAAAGGTTAAAAGAAAAAAAAATAGGTTTTACTTTACTGATGTTTAATTTCGAAAATTGAAAAAAAAAAACTGAAACAACGTCGTTTTGGACCACAACACCATCTACTGTGTTTGACCACACAGTAGAGGATCCTTTTCCAAATTTGTGTGAATTAATTTTTAGTAACGCAGTCGCAACCTCATTTTGCCCTTTCTCATCTCACCACCATAAACCTACACGTGGCACTTCACTTATGATTTTAAATTATATTTAAATTTTATATGTTTTAAACTTATACAAAAGTTATTTATAAATGAAATTTAATATTACTTATAATTTCCACACACTGCAAAATTTCTCACTATCATTATTAGACATGCAATTTATAATTTATGTACATTAGTTTAAATTTCTTGCGTTGTATTTGTATTTTGTCGATTAATATTTTATTTTGTATTAATTGTCACAATTTTTATTTGTCAAGTAAATTATAAATTCTTAATACATAATAAATTATTTATTATAATATTGAATTTACAATATTTATTAATTCTTATATTATTTGAAATAAAGATAAATTAATATTTTAATTAATATGTTTGTTGAGTTGAGTCACTAATGGAAAGATATATTGTTGGTCCCGAAATCAGAGTATGTAAATACGCAACGGAAATAGTTTAAATTACACTTGTCTCTGAAAACTGATTGAAACTCAGAAGTGTTAAGTAAGTTTCAGAGAATACACTTCAATACTTAGACAAGTATTGAAGGTTTCAAACTAAGTTTGAGAACTTAAATGCAGAAATTTAAAGAAAGCGAGTAAATGACGCAGGATATTTATAGTGGTTCGGAATCAAAGTCCTACATCCACCCTTCCAAACTTAATCGGGAATCTAATAAGTTTCAGTGTACAAACCTTCTTATGATCTATGGACAGCCCATTGGAAACCTCCGTCCTTCAGTCTGCTGTCGCCACTTGCCTAGAAACTCCTTGTAAGCTGATTCTTCTTCAGGTTGAAGTGAGGACGTACCTCGCAACCTTCTTCTTGGTTAGTTGGATGTTTGCACGTTCTTCCCAGAACACAGTGAGTTTGGCAATGCATGGGACAATCAATTTCCGAGAGTAATATATTGAATGTTATAACTATAACTTTGAAAAATTATATTCACCAAGTAGATAGCTTCAGCTTTAAGCTTTAGCCTCGTGCTTTCAAACAATAGCACGAAAAGAATAACTTAAGTTGGCAACTCAAGTCTCGTGATAGGAACTCACATAAATTTAGAGAGTTCTAAGTAGAAAGTCGAGCAAAGTGTCGGCTTAGCTTTTCGCAAGAGTTTCAATGGTGATTCTGCTGGGTTGTCGACCTAGTTATAGTCTTCAGGTGTAGATTGGTTGAGGATTTGGATTCTTCCCGTTTGACACAAGAATCCAATCATTAGAGACAAGAAGAACATTGTCCAATCATCGCTCATACTTTTGGTCTGCTTTGCTCTGCCGCCTGCTTTCAGCTTTTGGAAGTGTACTTTCCACCAACTTTTGTCAGACTAAGTTCCAGTCCGAGGAATCTAAGTATGAGACTTACTCTTACCGACTTAGCATCAAAATGCCTTTAAATCTGACTTCGAACACTTGTGTTTCACGTGCTTCTTAATTATTGATACTGAAAACTGACATTCCAAAGTCAATTTCAGTTTCCGACTTACTTCGGAAAACTTAATTTCCATAAACTAAGTTTCTGGACTTAATAAGTTCCATGCACAAACACATGTCTTCAGAACATCAAATTTCTTGGGATTTTCTTTTCAAGCATGAAAACTTGGTTCTCGATATCTCGAGCTTTATCTTCTTGAATGTCTTCATCAAAAACTCAGTTTTTGTTTCATCCGCTCGGTCTTCAGCATATAAGTTTCTAGTCTATTATAACTTGAACAATCCTATACAAGGATTACATTTAAGTACTCTAGAAACTTAATACTAAAGTAAGTTTTGACATATCAAAACATCAAAATAAAAGAGAAACTGAAACTCAATTTCTAACATATATAATATTATGTTGTAGGTTGTATGATAAATAAAAATAATAATATTTTATTAAATGATTAGGTCGAGACTTGTCACTGATGATGATAGCCTATGAGAAGAGACAACTACGAAATAAGTTAATGAACTATCATAATTATCCTATGCAAGCATTTTCTCTGTAATTTTTAGAGTTTGAGCTGTTTGAAAAACTCGATTCTGCAGAGTAAGAGGCCCCTTAAAATGTCACCCTTTTTTTAAATCACATTTTGTGGTCATAACAATTCTACTTTTATTGGGTAGCAAACTCAAGTTGTCCCACATCGGTGAAGGAGAAAAGAACTTCCTTGTATAAGAGTTTACAATTAATTCTATTAATATGAGGTCTTTTGGAAGATGTCAAAATAAATTCGTACGGGCTTATATTTGACACAATATGCACAATATCATACTAATGTCGGAGTTTTGCTTAGCAAAATATGCAGTGGTGGTGTCTAATTTTAATAGATATTTTCTCACTAACCACTCGTAGTTGTAGAGTCCCATTTTGATGCATACAATCATCCAGACTTTTTGGTAAAATGTCCCGATAAAGTTCTTTTTGGTACTCCTCACAAGTATGATCACCTTTGTGTTTTGGATGCAGCACTATGTTTTGCTTGCACCCCATGAGCGAACAAAGGTGACTGCTCAGTCTGTGGAGTGTGTTTTTCTGGGTTATAGTCTCGAACATGGAAGAGTGTAAAGCAATGGACAAGGAGATCCGGAACAGTGTAAAGCATGTGAAGACAACACGCGAGATTTGGAGTGACTTGGAAGAAAGATTTGGGAAGGAGAGTGCACTGAAAGGCTACGAGCTGAAGAGAAACCTTACTCTCACGTGACAAGACAAGATGTCTGTCTTAACATATTACACAAAAATGAAGGGAATATGGATGAGATAGATGCGGTGTCGATCATGCCAAAGTGTACGTGTGGGAGTTGTTCTTGTGATATGGCCAAATTATTTGCCGAGAAGGATGAAAAAGAGAGGATCTACGAGTTTTTGATGGGTCTAGATGATGTGTTTAACACAATTAGAAGCTAAGTGTTGAGTATGACGTCCCTGCCCAGTTTGGGTGTGACATACCATCTTGTGGCAGAAGACGAACATCAATGACTAAATACCAGTTCTAAAAACTCGAGCTTGGATGGAGCTGCATTTCAAGGTCAAAGAAAAAGGAAATTATGAGAGACGAGAAAGCACCAAAGACAACCCAAAGACACATCTATAGTGTGGGAATTGTGGTAAGCTTTAGCATACCATCGAGAACTGTTATGAGATTGTAGGTTATTTGGAAGTAAGGAGATGAAACAAACCATGAAAAAAAGAGGGAGGAAAGATGCGAAGAAGCAGACTCCTAGAACAGTATACGTGGATAATGATGCAGCTGATTCCAATGTATTGCAAAGTTTCACTCTAGATTAGTTGAATCAACTAAGGGATCTTCTAAATAATAACGCCGACAGCTCAGCCACGAATACTTCAGTCCACATGGCTGGTAAGAACTCTAAAGCACTATCATCTTGGATTATTGATTCAAGGTCTACAGAACACATTGTCTGAGAAGGGAGTTTTCTGGAACATGAAACACGTACTGGCGTTGGTACTCCGGTAAAGACATCGAATGAAGATTAGAGCACATGTAACAGGAACTGGGAGCACCACATTGTCGAGTGGGTTGAGATTAAATCATGTGCTTCATGTTCCGAGCTTCGAATATAATTTGCTTTCGGTTAGTCGATTGACTAAAGAATATAACTGCGCTCTAATATTTTATGCAAATGGTTGTGTTATACAGGGCTTAGCCTCAAAGAAACTGATTGGAGCGGGTAAAGAATGTGGTGGTCTATATCTTTTGAAGCCACTTAACAATGGCCGAAGGGTGTTATCTTGCGCGGTTGATGTGGATACATAGCACAGAAGGTTAGGACATGCTTCAAAAAATGAGCTGCAAAGTATTTGTGAGATTAGTAACAATGTGTGTGACTCTTCCATAAGAGCGAAACAAGCTAGAATTCATTTTTCGTCTAGTTTTATTCAAACTCGTAGGTGCTTTGATTTAATACATTGTGATATTTGGGCTAGATATCGAACTGCCTCTCTTACTAAAGCATATTGTTTCCTTACCATTGTTGACGATTTCAGTAGAGGGATATGAGTTTATCTGATGAAATTTAAATCCAAAACAAGTACTTACCTCAAGATGTTTTGTAACATGTTTAAAACACAATTCAGAAAATTTTGTTAAGTGAATTAGGAGTGATAATGTAGGGGAATTCGATTCTAGTGAGATGATGGAGTATTATGCGAAAAATGAAATTTTACTCGAAACATCTTGTGTCGACACAACTCAACAAAATAGAGTAGTAGAGAGAAAACATAGGCACATATTAGAAGTAGTGAGAGCCTTGAGATTTCAATATAGTCTACCCATTCGTTTTTTGGGGGAGTGTGTGCTAACGGCAGTGTATATCATAAATCGCCTTCCGACTAAGTTGCTTCAAGGTCGAACACCATATGAAATCTTGTTTGGAAGAAAACCTGACTATGAACATTTAAGGGTTTTCGGTTGCTTAGCTTATGCCAAAAACATAGGAAAGGAAAGCGATAAGTTTGCCGAAATGGGGAGAATGTCGACATTTATTAGTTATCCGCAGGGATAAAAGGGGTATAAAGTATACGACTTAAATAGTCAAAAGATACATGCCTCACGAGACGTGAAATTTCTGGAAGATATTTTCCCTACAATTTGTCTCTAGAAGAGAAGAGAGAGGATAAGGCAAAGGAGGCGTATGGGTATGACGATCCACCAATTGAGTAATCTAAAGGAGTCATTCAAGTGGCTGAAGAAAGAACAACTGGAGAAGAAGATATCAGTGTAGACAATAATCGAGCCATTGGCAGTCGCTGCAGTGAGAGAACAAAGCGGCAGCCTGCACACTTGAATGACTATGATGTCAACCTACCACGTTCTATAAACCACACACAACTCATTTCCAACTCAGGGACTTCGACGGTACATCCCATAGCTAACTATATGCTTATGATAAATTTTATGTTGCTCACAAGTGCTTCCTAGCTTCTATTGATGCCAAGGACGAACCGCGAACCTTCTTCCAAGCCGCTTCTATAGCGTATTTTGCAACACGCTATACTGCAAGTGTACAGACCACTGCAGAGGGCAAGTAATAATTTATCGAACACAAAGATTGCAGGCTCGAAGTATAATCAAACACTAAAACATAGATACCTTACTACTATCTAGACAAATCGTTAAAGGAGTTTGTTTTTTTTTTGAACTAGGCAGTCTGAAAAGTAACAAATTAAAAAGATAATTAAAAAGATCGAGTGTAGAAAATATGGAGAAAAACAGGGTTCCAGGGTAATCCACTATGAAGAACACTTAAACAATATTTATTCAATTTAATTCCAGTTTAATTTCCAAAAATATGGATTAATCTCAATAATGTTATCAGGTGATTCTCTCGAATTCTAAACCATAACTTGGATGTAAAAGACCTAGTGACTCCTCTCGGATGCGCAAAAGGAATTTTACTCTTGATAAAAACCTTAGATTTTAAAATCCTTCAATAACTCAAAATCCTCTCGGACATTCAATTTATTAAATCTGATTACCTTGCATCTTAATTGATAATCTAGACCTCTCAGTTCAAAAATTACCAATTCAATTTACCATCAATGGCCAATATCAAGTAAATAATGAAATCTCAAGCATAACCAAAATATGAATGGAAAAGGAAAATTAAAATGAGTAAATAATTGTAAAGTGTTCAATCAAAGCTTCAAAACCCTAGAATCCGCGGAGGACTAAGCCAATCATGCTAAGTTCCATAAAAAAAAAGAAGTAAAGAGTCAAAAGAATGAAAAACATAGAAAACCAAATCTCGTAGCCTTGATTCTTGATCTTCAATTCTTGCTCTTCCAGTCTTCTCCGCTTCAGCTCTTTCCCAAGGGTTTTCTCTCAAAAATAGTATCCAAGGTCATTTTTACATGTTGGGAGGCTCTATTTATAGCCTCTTCAAATTTGAAAAGATATGGGATTTGGGCTAAAAATTCATCAAAATAACCCGATCAGTGACCCATAAAACACGACCGGCGATCGGGACTTTCAGCTATGGGTCGCCGAAGTTGCACCGTAGCAAAACAAGGAAAAATACAATTTCAGCGACCCAATGACAATTTTGGCGATCGCCGATTTTGTATTTTGGTCGTTGAGTTCGTCACGAACTAAAATTTGGCTTTTTCTTCGATCTTTTCTCACTTCTTCCTTTTCCCAATGCAAGTTAGCATCGATTGGCCCCATGGTACTTGGTCAAATCTTGTAAACAACTCAATTGTGCGTGAAATCTGCATAAACAACCAAAAACCAACCCAAACGTAATAATTCCTTAAAGAATATGAATGATGCATGAGAATACCACGTAATGGTCTAATCTAAGGTCAAAAGTGAGCAGATTCACATCAGTAAAATGCACAAAATGAGTGTTTATCAGCCGTGAAGGTTAGTGAATGGAGGGAGGCAATGAAGAAGGAGATAGAAGTTCTAGAAGCAAATAGAACCTGGGAGCTGGTCGAATTACCACCCGGGAAGACAATAATTGATTCTAAATAGGTGTACATGGGCTTTAGGAGAAGTGGAATGCTTCAAGGCACACCTCATTGCAAAGGGCTTCACAGAAATTCCTGGCGTAGATTTTCATGAGACATTCGCGCCTATTGAAAAACTTGTCTCCATTAGGTGCTTGATGACCATTGGGGTAAAGAAAGGATGGGTTATGCACCAACTGGACGTAAACAACGCTTTTCTTCATGACGATATGCTAGAAGACATGTACATAAAGCTGCCGCAAGTTTTCGCGAAAGAAGGAGAAAATTGAGTGTGCAAACTTCGCAAATCTTTATATGGATTGAGGCAAGCTGGCATAAGAAATTCACAGGAGCACTTTCGGACATTGGTTTTAAGCAATCACGTGCGGATTATTCGCTTTTCACTTATAATCAAGGAGAAATTATATATGTTGATGATGCATTGTTGGTTGGAAATGATGCAACCAAGATTCAAAAAACAAAGAGTATCTAGACAAGAGGCTTAGCATAAAAGATCTTAGTCTGATGAAGTATTTTTGAGCATAGAGATAGCTCGGTCAAGAAGTGGAATTGTTATGAGCCAGCGAAATTATACACTGGATATCCTGCAAGATGCAGACATGGAAGGGTGCAAACCAAGTGCAATGCCAATGGAGCAACAACTTCGGTTGGATGAAGGAGGTGAAAGTCCCGTGGTCGATGAGCATCAGTTTCGAAGACTTATTGGATGACTATTCTATCTCATGGTTACGAGACCAGATATCCATTATGTCATCAATATTTTGAGTTAGTTCTTATCAAGTCCAAGACACGTCCACCTCGATGCAGCCATGCGCGTAGTGCGTTACATCAAAGGGACTGTAGGGCAAGGAATATTTTTATCGGGTGAAGGAGAGCTGTTATTAGAAGCATACTGTGACTCGAATTGGGGAAGTTTTTGCATGACGAGACGATCATGAAGAGGTTTGATCATGAAGTATGGAGAAGCTCTATTCATGGCGTACCAAGAGACAGAGTGTTGTTTTGCGATCTTCTGCCGAGGTAGGATATCACGCCATGGCTAGTGCACTTAGTGAGATTACTTAGCTTAAATGGTTGCTAAAATATCTAGGTGTGTCGTAGAACATGCCGACTCGTCTATACTGTGACAACCAAGCAGCATGCCACACAGGGAGAAATCTAGTCTTCCATGAGCGAACAAAACATGTCGAAATGGGCTGCTACTTTGTTCGCAAAAAGTTTGAGTCACAAGATGTTTAGCCATGCGAGATATCCACTACGAAGCAAGTTGCGGACATCTTTACGAAGCCGCTTGGTGCTGCTTGAGGGAGTAGGATCATTAGTGGTGGGAAGTTGGGGGTTCAAAATCTTCACTTACCAACTTGAGGGAGAGTGTTGAGATTATTCGGATCATATCTTGACAGCTTAGCCATATCTTCGTCAATAAGGAAATATGAGATTGTGATGATTTGTTGAAGATTATTTGCCACAAATTAATGTGATAGAAGATATGCATGTATATTTTTTCCTTTTAGGTTTTAGGGTTTAGTCGAGCATATATATATTTGGCTTGTATATTGCTGTAAATTAGATCAATGAATACATATTATTCGTACCAATTTTACAATTCCTGATCCTACTCTTTCCATCAAACCCACCACTAATGAACCTAGTCTATCTGTTACACTCATTCCTGATTCTACTCCTTCCATTATACGTCCTGATTCAACTTCTTACAGACCACCCATCACAAATGTGTACAATCGTCGTTCTAAAGATTCTGTAACAGTTCACCCTCCCACCTTTTCGGCCAATTCTGATGTTCCCATCTGTGATGCCACTAATAATTTTGATGAGTCTCGTGCTAATTCTGATGAGTCACAGGTTGGATAGGGATATAATCTTTGAGATCGTGCTAATATTGTCCCTCCAAAAAAATTGGGTTTCCCACTTGTAAGTACTATTATTCACGAGTTATCCACATATAAAGAAGCTATATGTCATCCGGAATGGCAACTTGCTATGTCTGAGGAGTTGGCTACCCTAAATCATACAGACACATGGGATCTTGTTCCCTTACCACCACATGTTTTACCCATTACATGTAAGTGGGTGTTCAAAATAAAGACCAAGCTAAATGGTTCTATTGAGAGATACAAAGCTTGTCTTAATGATCGTGGTTTTCAGCAAACTCAGGGACATAATTATGATGAAATCATTGCTCCTGTTGCTTATATGACTACTGTTCATATTATGATTGCAGTGGCTTCTACTCATTCTCGTCATATTATGATTGCAGTGGCTTCTACTCATTCTCGGATGATTTCTCAGATGGATGTTAAGAATTATTTTCTTCATGGTAACTTACATGGAGAAGTCTATATGCAGCAACCCCCAGGTGTTAAGGCTCCCCATGGACATCTTTGTTCATATGGTTTTCAGCAGCTACCCCCAGATTTGCTCCTACATGCAGCAACCCCCAGGTTTTCAGCAGACTCAGGGACAAGTTTATGATGAGACTGTTGCTCATATAACTATTGTTCGTACTATGATTACAGTGGTTGCTACTCGTTCTTGGACTATTTCTCATGTGGATGTCAAGAATTATTTTCTTCATGGTGACTTACATGACGAAGTCTATATGCACAACCCCCGGGTGGTGAGGCTCCCCCTGGACATCTTTGCCACATTTGTCGTGCTTTGTATGGTCTCAAACAGGCTCCATGGGTTTGGTTTGAGCGTTTTGTCTCTGTCATACGGGTTGCAGGTTTTTCACCAAGTGATCATGATCCTGCTTTATTCTTTCATCTCTCTCCACATGGACGAACCTTGCTTCTTTTATATGTTGATTACAAGAGGTGATGAGACACATATCTCTCATGTGAAAAAACAACTTTGCCAGGAAGTTCATGTCTGATTTGGGTCCTTTGAGCTTCTTCTTAAGTATTGAGGTCATGTATTCTGCTACAAGGTTTTATTTGTGTCAATCCAAGTATATCAAAGATCTTCTTGCTTGTTCTTGCCTCACCGATAATCAGTTGGCTGCAACGCCCATGGAGCTTCATTTACAGCTTCGTCCTACTAATGATATACCTCTTCTTGAGGATCCTTCTAGATATCAACATATTGTGGACAATTTTGTTTATCTCACTGTTACCAAGCTTAACATTGCTGATGCAGTTCATATATTAAGTCAGTTTGTGAGTGCTTCTATTTCGGTTCATTTTGGACATACGTTTCATGTTCTCAGATACTTAAGGGGCACATCATCTCATGGTCTGTTTTATGCTAGAGATAGTTCACTTTAGCTTCATGCTTACTCGGACTCTACTTGGGCGAGTGACCTGACAGATCGTCGTTCTATCACTGGATATTACATTCTTCTTGGTTCTTCCCCTCTTAAATGTAAATCCAAGAAGCAAGTAGCTGTATCTCGGTCTAGTACAAAGGCAAAACTTCGAGCCCTTGCCACCACCACTTCAGAGATTGTATGGCTTCGTTGGTTGCTAGCTGATTTTGGTGTTTCATGTGCTACACCAACACCTCTTTGTTGTGATAATATTGGAGACATACAAATTGTCACTAATCCGGTGAAACATGAACTTACAAAACATATTGGTGTCGATGCTTCCTTTACTCGATCTTACTGTTATCAAAAAACTATAGCTCTTCAGTATGTGCCTTCTGAACAACAACTTGCAGACTTCTTCACCAAAGCACAAACTTGAGAGCATCATCAACTTCATTTACTCAAACTCAACGCTTTGAATCCGCCTTGAGTTTAAGAGGGGGGGGGGGCCGGGGGGCTTATCCCATATCCTCTAGCCCATATGTTATATTCATAACCCATCTTGTAACTCTAGACTAGATTGTATTATACATTCACATTTTGTAACAAAAAGCATACACCTGTCTTTATTCTTTTTATCTCTATTCAATGAGTTAGAGATTTGCTCTTACTGGTGACATGGTAGCCAATCTTCTCCCAAACATTGTGCGTTCAGCTCCGTTACAATTCCATAAATAAGATTTTACAAGTTTTTTGGACTTATATATTGACACTAAAGACACTCCTAGCTGGTGGATTTTTGATAAATCAAAACATAAATAAAAAGAGGAATTAACTATAGTTCCTAATTAAGTGAAAAGTTTAAACTTATTTCGATACTAAGTATTATACCTAGGGGTGGCAATTTTTGACACGACATGATAACTCGACACGAATCCACACGATAATAATGAGTTAGTGTTGAGCCTTGATGGGTTCGTGTCATTATCGTATCGACCCAATAAGGACACAAAATTTTTGTGTCGTGTTCATGTTATCCGCTAATGTATCGTGTTTCGTGTCGTGTTCGTGTTATCCGATAACATATCGTGTTTCGTGTCGTATTCGTGTCTTGTTCGTGTTACCCACTAAGAAATTAATAAATAATATATTTTATTATTATTATTATTATTACTACTACTACTACTACTACTATTTTATCATTTATCAACTTAATTTAAAATTTTTCACAGATTAATATCGTGTCCGTGTCGTGTCCGTGTTTGAAGTTTAATGGGCCATGTCTTGTTAGTGTCGAGCATATCCTTAACAAATCGTGTTCGTGTTGGACCTTAATAGGTCGTGTCACTATCGTGTCGACACGATAACGACCCAACACGCACGAATTACCAGTCCTAATTATACCTATTTAAAAGTGAGGAGTATAGTTAAATTATAAGTCTAACACATAAATAGTAATTACACCAATCTTAGTTATATAATTATGGACTATTACATAGATTTCATTTTAAGCATCTCATTCGAGAAATTATTCAAAGTTTTTTATTCTAATTACTGTAGCACAGAAAGCAATAACATATATATGCATTTTTATACTTGTTTCATATCTAAAAATCTCTATAAGAGATATTATATAATCTATCATCTCTCCTCACCGTAAATAAAATAAATGTATGTCGTGGGAACTGCATACATTTACAAAGCTATCAAGTTTGTTATCGAACCTATTAATACATGAGATTCGTACTCATTATATACATAAATATATTCTTATTTAAATAAATCTAAATCACACAAAAAAAATAAAATTAACATTTCTGATCAATTTAAACACATCTAAAATTCGATAAATTATTTTTATTACTGTAATATATTTCGGCACAAAATCGTAAAAACGAAAATTTATAAGCTGCACCATGATTTGTTCGACTAAATGATTTTTTTAAATCCGAAACAGTTCCAGTTTTTTTTTTTTTTTTTGACAAATACAAGAAAATTCATTTGTCTATAACTGAAAAATGCATTACATCTTTTTAGGTTAAAAATACATCAGATGCAGTTGATGCAAAAAAATAATTAGCTAATAAAATATTTTTTTAATCAAAATCTATGCATTTTTTTAATCCTGAGCATAAATATTGTGAACTACATATATTAATTGGATAAGTAATCAGAGACCTTCGTACATATCTGATAAATTTAAAATATGCAATATCATGATTATGAATCGTGATAAAAACACCTATATTTGATATATAATTCATAACAAACATATTTGAATCAAGAAACATACAATAAAAACTCTATAAAGTATTTAATTTACACACCTTTCAAACTTTCACTTACTTTTTCACATTGCATGTACTATATTCAATCTCCCACATCATCATATTCTTGTGTTCAATGTCTCACTTCATGGACATACAGAAAATGTTATTAATAAATACCAAATCAAAATATATTACCATAAACAAATCGAAAACACACGGCTTCCCATCTTAAGGGTGTGAAGAAAACAACAATGATCGATGAGATAGCATTATGCAAGCACACCAAAGATAATCCAAGTCTCACTCAGAAGCAATTGCAAGAATGAGTTCTTATTAGTTACTATGGTTTGCAGGTGAGTGAAGGTACAATGTCCAATACAATTAAGCGCTCTCTCACTTGCTACCAAAAGAGGTGATGTTAAGCGACATTTTTCTATATCACAAATGGGCAAAATCTCCTGATATAGAAAAATGTCTCTTTGAATGTTCATGAAGGATCAGATTTACTTTTTCAAAGCAAGATATGGAATTAAAAAATTTGTTTTGTAGGGTTTTTTTTTATATACTTTAGTGATGTGATTGTTTATTTGTTTTGATCTTAAACAAGTTTGTTTTTTAGACTTCAACCAGATCATTCCCTTGCAACAATGCAACTTGAAGGGAAAAAACAAGACAAGAAAAGACTAAGTGTTAAAGAGAAAAATCCTCTTATGGATCATTGGAAAATATGCCTAACCAAGGTGCTTCAAAAATGTAAACTTGAACATTTTGAGCTGTGAGTTCCAAGCTAACAAACAAGCTTAGATGATTGGGGAATTATTTGAAGAATATGTTTGCCAGCTTGATACAAAATGGTTGGAAGAATTGATTGTAGATAATTGCCCTGCTCATCCAGAAATCATTGAAGGAATGACGAGTGTTGAATTGTTTTTTTTCTTTCTTTAAGATGTATTATTGTTGGGAAATTATTCCTAAAATCTCCCTTAGGACCTAGATAATTGGGAAATCAAACCTTATATAGTTGGTCGATCATTTGCCGAACTCTAGATAGTCTAGCATACTCTGTAAAGTCCTGTATAGGTTTTATATTGAGTTGTAATAGACTAGTGTGCTAAGAAGAATTCCTAGCAGATATGTAACAGATGACGTCTGCTAAGAGTCACTGAACAGCAGAATGCTAAGATATTAGCATTCATCAACAACTTACAACTGCTGGAGAAGCGAGCAAACGAAGGATTACTAGCAAACAGCAGAACGTTTGCTAGACAATACACAACAACAGAATGCTAAGGCATTAGCATTCGGCATCCTTCAGCGACGAACAAGAAGTCACAAACAAAAGAAGTCAAAGGATCCAAGACAGTGAAAGACTTTAGCAGATCCTAGCTTAGCAAAGCAAGAGGCTCAAAAGTTGAAGCTGGACTGCAACTCTGACAGAAGTACACACAAAGGTCGAGACTTTCCGGAAGTAGTTCGAAAAGTACAGTCCTACTCAAAAAGTGTTCAATCAAGACAATCCACTCTTGGACAAAGAAGCCGTTGTGTCTAACGGATATGGAGATTCAAGGTTTGAATCTCCACCTATAAAAGACAGGTTCAAGAATGAGATTAAAAACTGCTTTTCTCACTTTAGACACTCACGAACACTCAAGCAAGAGATTCCTTTGACGAAGTGAACAAAAAAAAAGTAGTCAGTTGAGAGCCGTGTGAAAGTATATTAAAAGCTCTCAACAACCAGAAGTGTCGCTCATTGATATACTGACACTCCTTTGAAGACATTCTTGATCGCATTCAAGAATATCTCAATCATTGGGATTCTTTCTTTTCAGAAAGAATCTAACAGTCAAACACCTGAAAAGGTCAAGAATAAGACGGGTACTTAGCCGCATTCAAGAAAAGTCAGGAAGTGACTATAAAACTTCCATATCAGGCAAGACAGGAGTTTCAAAGGTGCGCCCTTGACCCAGCCAAACCTTATCGGAGGAGTTCAGATCAACGGAGGATAGCTGTCAAGTAGCCAGGCCGAAAGCTCACTGCCTACTTAACTGGAAAGGCGAATTCTTGTAATCTGTATACTTTTCTAGTGGAAATCTTAGCGTTTCGGCTAAGGAGTGGACGTAGATCGTTTTGATCGAACCACTATAAATCTTGTGTCCATTTACTGTTTTATTAATCACTGCTCAAAGTTGATTTGAAACCTAGCAACAGAGTTGCTAGTGTATATCTGAAAACATATTCAAAATAATAACTTAAGCTAAGAAACATTCTGAAAACATCGTGAAGTGTAAGAGACGTTTATTTATTCCGCTGCATCTCGTGCTAAGATATAATCACGACGACTCTGGTATTTAAGGACCAACAAGTGCTATCAGAGCAGGAGGTTGAAAAACCGACTGCTTCTGAGTCGCTTCTGACCAGATCTGTATCTTCCTTGCACTTTTACTTGTTTATCTGTGTCTAGCTCAAGAGACAAGATGTTGAATCATTCCCTTGGGAAGTACAACAGGGAAAACTTCACAACATGGAAAAAGATGGCCTTAATACAGCTTCAGAGCATACACCCCGAGATGGTTTAGGTACTTGAAAGAGGTCCTATTAAGATTATGAAAGCTAACACTTTTGTAGGACTCGTACCCGAACCTGCTGAAGGAGCTGCTGAAGGAGATCAACCTAGACCTCCGAGGCCACCGAGACCCCAAATGGTTGAAAAACCTTTTGAGGAATATACCAGTGAAGACAAGAAAAGAGCTCAGCTAGAGCATGTTGCAAAAAAGCTAATACTTGATTCTCTACCTAAGCTGATGGCAGAAAAGGCCTTAGAGTTTGATACAGCTAAAGAAATGTGGACGTATGTGTGCGAATCATCTCAGGAGACGGACCAGATGAAGCGCAACAAACTGCAGGTAGCTGTTGACAAATATGAATCTTTTTCTATGAATGCAGGAGAATCCATACAAGCTATGGAAGAACGCTTTAATACCATCATTGGAGAACTGAATAATCTTGGTAAGAAATATGAAAATGGGGAAATAAATCATAAAATTATTTCTAAACTATATCCCAGAGACGACTGGTTCGTCAAAATGACCAGTCTGAGTGAAAAAGACTTCAGCAAAATGACAACATCCGAGGTATTTGCTCAGCTAAAATCTCATGAATTCATAATACAACAGTCAAAAAGGAATGAAGCTGTAGTAGCACAATCCGCTGCCAGTTCAGAGGATTTAGCATATTTTGCCAAAAAGGATTTCAATAAGTTTAAACTAAAGAAATCCTATCATAATCAAGAAAGATCTGTTCCTGTAACACAAACAAAAGAGGTTGCTACAACCTCAGGCTCCCAGCCTACCGATCTCAAGATCAGTGAACTAGAAGAACAGATGAAAAAGCTACAAAAGATGTTGATGGAAGCTAAGGCTGAAAAAGAAACAAAGGAAGCTCAACAATCACCTTCTCATGCCCGCTCAGCAGAGCGAAAGCCTAGGACTTGTTTCGAGTGTGGATCTCCTGACCACTTGAAACATGATTGTCCGAAAGTCAACAAAGAGGAGAGGGAGCATTTGAAGCAGAGATTTGAAAGACGTGCAGGCAATGCAGTCAAGAGAGCGCTCCTGACCAGGACAGAAATTCAGGATATTCCTGAAAACGATGAAGAGTACTATCTATCTTCAGACGAAGAAAATGAAGAGGCCATGCTAGTTCTAATGGCAGACATCGTGGAGGGTCAGTTTGTTGACGCAGACGCTGATCAGGATGCTGAAACGGATCTAGCAGCCGAGAACAACGAGGTAATTTCAATAAGCATTCCTAACTTTGCAACTTTTGATTAATACGAGGATTTCACCTTAGACTCTGAGGAAGACTGTCTCACGAAGCTAAGTGAAGAATTCTCTAAGATGTATGAAATCAAAAATATCATTATAAGTGAGAACACCTCACTAAAGTTGGAAGTTTCAAATTTGACCGAGGAAGTCGAAAGACTAAGGTCTGCAAGTGAGGAACTTTCAAAAATGAAAGTTGAATTTTCAAAACTTTCTGAAAATTTTAAAATTCTTGAAAAAGAAAACACTTTGCTGAAAAACAATCCAAAAGAAAATTGCATTTGTACATACACGACCAGTAAAGCTATTTTGAATGCTGCAATTAGCCAACAAAAGCACCACAAGGATAGAGCCGGTGTTGGTTTTGATCATAATGATAAAGGAGAATCTTCTAAGCAGAAGACTATTCAGTTTGTCTCTGCTGGAAAATTCATATTTGGAGAAAAATTGAAAGAAAAGGCATCTGCTGAAACATCCGTTGCTAAGCAGACTAAGGGTATAATGCAGAGTGAATCTGCTAAACCTCAGCAAAATACTAGAGTGTCTGCTAGGGAATCTCAGCAGAGTTACGCTAAACCTCAGCAGAATACTAGAGTGTCTGCTAGGGAACCTCAGCAGAGGTACGTTAAATCTCAGCAGAATACTAGAGTATTTGCTAAGCAATCATGGTCAGCAGAGTCTAGAAGAAATGCCGAGCAGTATGTATCTACTGCCAGGACAACAAAATCTTCATTTCATAAAGGCAAACATGTTCATCACAATGCTGAAAAACCTTCATATAATACACACACACCACATAGGCGGATCACCTATGTGAGACCTGAGTCCAAACCGAATTCTTTCAAAAGGACAGTGAAGGCTCGACACACTACCACAACTCATCCTCAATCTAAGTATGCAAGATTTACTTATCCTAAGGTTGAGAAAGGTATAAAGAGTGATGTCAAGAAGAAAATTTTGAAGATCACTCGAATGTGGGTTCCAAAAGGAACAATGACAGTTGCTAATCCTGCAGGACCCGATACTAAACGGGTACCTAAAATAATCTCTTAATTTTTGCAGAAACAGGATCTAAGAGCTAAGGCGTCAAGATCGCTAGATGAATGGATCCTTGATAGCGGCTGCTCAGGACACATGACTGGAAGAGCAGACCTATTCTCAGAAATACAAAGCGTTTATGGATCCTCAGTTGTTTTTGGTGATAACAGCAGAGGAAGAGTCATTGGTAGAGGATGCGTAGAACAAAATGGAATTCGAATTGTTAATGCTGCTCTCGTTTCGAACCTTAAACACAATTTGATGAGCATTAGCCAACTATGTGAAAATGGATATAATGTTTATTTTATTAACTCTGGATGTGATATTGTTGATAAGGTTACAGGAGAAGTGAAGCTTAGAGGCATCCGCAAGGGTGGCCTATACGTGGTCGATTGGCAGAGTGGCCAACATGACTCGTGCTTCGTGGCATTCAACAAAGAAGAAACCAATTAGCTGTGGCATAAAAGGTTGAACCACTTGAACTTCAAAACGATCAACCATCTAGCCAAACATAAGCTGGTAGAGGGATTTCCTGCGGAATCTTTTCGAAAGGAATGAGTGTGTAAAGCATGCCAACAAGGCAAACAGACAAAGGCATCCTTCAAATCAAATCCAGAAAAAGACACCTCAAGGAGAATTCTCGAACTCTTACACATGGACCTATTTGGCCCTGTCAAACCACCCACAGTAAATAAGAAGATATATACACTTGTGGTTGTTGACAATTTTTCCAGGTACACGTGGGTTCGACTCCTGAAAACTAAAGATGAAGTAAAGACCCTGTTACCTGAGCTGATCCTTAAAGAGCAGAACAACAAGGAAGTTACAGTTAAGAGGATTAGATCAGATAATGGAACTGAATTCTGTAATGGAATTTTGATGGACTTCTGTGCGGAAGCTGGTATTCATCATGAAAAGTCCACTGCTAGAACCCCGCAGCAGAACGGGTTAGCAGAACGAAGAAACAGAACCTTAAAGGAAGCAGCGAGGTCCATGCTTGCTGATTCAGGACTCAATGGAAAGTATTCGGGAGAAGCTATCATGACTGCTTGCTACACTCAGAACAGGAGTGCGGTTAATGGCAGATTCAACAAAACTCCTTATGAAGTGTATAATGGTCGTAAGCCTTCTATTAAACACTTCCGTGCTTTTGGTTTAACATGTTATATCCATAACAATGGGAAGTCTAAACTTAACACTTTTTCGCCCAAGTCTGATGAAGATGTTTTCCTAGGATATGGACACCCATCTCACAAAGGTTATCGAGTGTTAAACAAGACTACTCGACTTGTGGAAATAACATGTAATGTTATTTGTGATGAGTCTACTTTAGTGCGCAGGAATAACAAAGAACAGAAGAATGACAATCATGAGACCAATGATATCTATGATCAATCTTTACAAAATTCTTTCGAAAATATGAGTATTGATCCGATTAGGTCTACGACTGATGTCAACCCAGAAACTTCGCACTCAGCAGGTGACCAGACTGCTGACCAGGCCAATGATGCTGACCAGACAAGTGATGCTACTGATCATGCTGAGGCCCCATCTTCTATCTATCTAAATGAAAATTTAGATGTTACTGGAGCTCTTGATGATCAAGATGATGGAGAATCTACTGAAGATCTTAGTGAAGGAGTTGCTGAGATTCCAGTCCTGGAGGAACCTGTTGCTGAAATTCCACCTATTGTCGTACATACCCATGCCGATCCTGTTCATGAAGATCCAGAAGCAGACGATGAAGAAGGAGTAGCAAACGTTCCAGCTGCTGAACCCCAGGAGAATGCAGTAGAAGCGAATCAGATCAACAATCATCAAGAAGAAGCACCAGATGCTGAAACTTCAGCGCGTGTCAGACCTACGTGGCTTCGTGCTCATCCCCCAGAAGGAATTCTTGGAAACATCAATGATCCATTGTTAACAAGACAAGGAAATGCAAATGTTATGCTGGCTTGCTACATCTCAAGTGAAGAACCTAAGAAAATTGAAGAAGCCTTATCAGATCCAGATTGGGTGAACGCCATGCAAGAGGAGCTTGCAGAATTCACGCGAAACAATGTGTGGGAACTAGTTGACATACCAGAGCACCAAAGTGTTATAGGCACAAAGTGGGTGTTCAAATATAAGAAAGATGAATCAGGATCTGTAGTCAGAAACAAGGCACGACTTGTGGCCAAAGGATATAGACAATGTGAGGGCATAGATTATGATGAAACATTCGCCCCAGTTGCAAGACTTGAAGCAATTCGTCTATTTCTGGCATATGCTGCATACCATGGATTCGATGTGATGCAAATGAATGTAAAGAGTGCCTTCCTGAATGGTGAGCTCAAGGAGGAGGTTTATGTTGAACAACCACCAGGATTTGAGCAAGGCAATCAAGTATACAGGCTTAAAAAGGCATTGTATGGTCTAAAGCAAGCACCAAGAGCCTGGTATGGAACTTTGTCTAAGTTTCTGTTGAATAATGGATTTCAGAAAGGGAGAATAGATCAAACTCTCTTTCGCATTAAAGATGGAGACAACATCTTGCTAGTTCAAATATATGTTGATGATATAATCTTTGGATCAAAGAATCAAGATCTATGCGATAGGATCGCTGATCTCATGACTAGCCATTTTCAAATGAGCATGATGGGAAAAATGTCTTCTTCCTTGGATTGCAAGTTCAACAATCCAGAGAGGGAATTTTCATCCATCAGAAGAAGTATGCTCGTGACCTAATTGCTAAGTATTGTCCGGAGAAGACCAAGAGTCTGCGCATACCTATCAGCACAACCTGCATTGCTGCTCTCGAGAAAGAAGGAGATGATGTGAATCCTACTCTTTACAGAGGAATTATAGGTTCATTACTATATCTCACCGCTAGCAGACCTGATATCTCATATGCCGTTGGTCTATGTGCTAGGTATCAAGCCAAGCCTAAGAAGGCTCACTTTGATACTGCTAAGAGGATTGTTCGCTATTTGAAGTGCACAGAAGGTCTAGGAATTTGGTATCCTAGAGAAGATAGTCTTGCTCTGAGTGGATATTCGGATTCTGATTTTGGAGGATGCAAGATCGATAGGAAAAGCACCAGTGGCACGTGTCAATTTCTGGGACACAAGCTCATTAGCTGGTTCAGCAAAAAGCAGCACTCTGTTGCTACTTCCACCACTGAAGCAGAATATGTGGCTGCTGCTAGCTGTTGCTCGCAAATTCTCTGGATAAGGCAACAATTGCAAGATTACGGGATCTCTCCCAAATGTGTGCCTATCTACTGCAACAACAACAGTGCCATGTGCATCACAAAGAATCCTGTCCATCACTCTCGAACCAAGCATATCGATATCCGTCATCACTTCATACGAGATCATTAGGAGAAGAAAGATATTGATGTTCGCTATATATGCACCGAAGATCAGATAGCGGATATATTCTCAAAACCTCTTCCAGAAATCAGATTTAAAGAACTATGCTTAAAGCTAGGTTTGATGGAATTAGAGGAAGACGTGGATGAATGAGTCCTAGCTCTCATTCTTTCTATCAGGATTTCTTGAAGTTTGATTGATGATTAATTAAATTCTGGATGCTATTTTTCGGTTTGCTGAAGATATCATGAAATTGCTAAATTTCGAGATGCTGAGCCTCGAACACTAGAAGTAACCTGGGATGCTGAAACGCGTCATGATTCAGTGAAAAAAAATTTCAGCACACCAGCTTAGCAGACAGAGGTTTTGCTATTCGATTATTTCTTACTCAACAAAAAGGTTCCCGAGAAGATACTCAGCAAATAAGAACGAAATTAGCATATTCGTCAATTCATTCAAAGGAAGAACAACATACTTCAAGAACTTCACAATATTACAAAAGGGAGAATCAGATACAACCAATCCTTACATCTGCTACAAAAGTCTAACAACATTTTTTTGTCAACGTCAACAACAAAAGGAGGAGAGTCCAGAACATCCATCAACACGAGTTCGGAAAGTGAGACCTCAATGGATAGAAGTTAAAACCCATCACAGGGATGCCTTCAGAGACTATGTGAGGGAACTTCTGCTCAAGTAACCAACTCAACTGCATGGCAGTTGGCAGAGGAAACTGAGGAAAGTGGTCGATGCAGTCCTTCACCCCATCAAAGAAGAACCCTGCCCAGTCAACATTCTTCATCTCTGCATCAATGGCCATCATAGCCCTCCAGATCCTAGGATTGAACACATAGTTCTCAGCAGCAACTCCAAACGCCACAGTACTAATGAGGTCAAAGATAACTCTATACTCCTCCTTCAATTCCAGACACGATGGAGTTGGCGAAAAGTCATAGATATCCGACTGCCTCCACTTGTCCCAGAAGCCGAACTCTGGAGCAGTCATATGAAGATTGACATCCATAATGCGAATTAGACCCCTTGGGAGACCAAACTTCTGAGAAAAGAGAGTTGGAGTCCAGCAAACCAACTGGTTCTCAAAGGAGCCCATGTTGGTCCCGAAATATCAGAGTCGTCGTGTTGATAACTTAGCACGAAATGCAGCGGAATAGTTTTATATCTCTTGCACTTATCGTTGTTTTCCAAAAGTTAGTTAGCTCAAGTTATGTCTTAAGTTTGTGTTCAAATATACTCTAGAAACTCTGTTGCTAGGTTTCAAAATAATCTTGGAACAGTAATATAATAAAACAGTAAATGAACACCAAATTTTATAGCGGTTCGATCCAAATGATCTACGTCCACTCCTTAGCCGAAACGCTAAGAATTTCACTAGAAAAGTATACAATCAGTACAAGGATTCGCCAATACTTGCAGTAGGCGGTGAACTTTCGAACCGGCCATAGCACAACTATCCTCCGATACTTTGCACTTTTCCAAACACAGCTCCGGCCAAGTCAAGGTGTTGGGAATTATTCCTAAAATCTCCCTTAGGACTTATTTGTAAAAGGTTTTGTTGGATCAAACCTTATTTAGTTGGTCGATCATTTGCTGAAATCTAGAGAGTCTAACACAACTTGTAAAGTCCTGTATAAGTTGAACATCGAGTTGTAATAGACTAGTGTGCTAAGAAGAATCCCTAGCAGACACAAAGCAAATGATATCAGCATTATCTGCTAGAGAAACAAGCCAACAAAGGATCACTAGCAAATGGCTGAAAGCACGTCTGACAGAATGCTAAGGTGTTAGCATTCGAACCTTTCAGCATCAAAGTAAAGAGTCTGAAACAAAAGAAGTCAAAGGATCGAAGGCAGTAAAAGGCTTCAACATCTCCTAGCATAACAAGGGCGAGATTCAAAGGCTGAAGACAGACTGCCACTCTGACAAAAAGCTCACGCAAAAGGATAAGACTTTCCCGAATTGGTTAGGAAAGTACAAGTCAAAAATAAAAGTGAGAGCTACAGACCAACCTCTTCAGATCAAGGAGCCGTTGAGTCTAACGGATAAGGAGATTCAAAGTTTGAATCTCCACCTATAAAAGACAGTCTCAAAGATGAGAGAAACAACAATACGAACAATATACAACACAGACAGAACTACTTTCATGACTTACAATTGTTCTATTCACTTTCACGAACGCTCAAGCTAGAGATTCCCTTGACAAAGTGAACTTTGAAAGTAGTCAGTTGAGAGCTGTACAAAGTCTATCTAAAAGCTCCCAACAACCAGAAGTGTCCCTCATTGAAGTACTGACACTCCATTGAAGATATTCTTGATTGAATTCAAGGATATTTCAATCATTGAGATTCCTTTCTTTTAGAAAAGAATCTAACAGTCGAACACCTGAAAAGGTTAAGACTAGAACGGGCGTCTAGCCACACTCAAGGAAATCAGGAAGTGTCTATTTCTTCCATATCAGGCAAGGCAGGAGTTTCGAAGGTGTGCCCTTGACCCCCAGCCAAACCTTACCAGAGAGGTGCAGACTCACGGAGGATAGCTGTCAAGTAGCCAGGCCGAAAGCTCACTGCCTACTTAACTGGAAAGGCGATTCCTTGTAATCTGTATACTTTTCTAGTGAAATTCTTAGCATTTCGGCTAAGGAGTGGACGTAGATCTATTTGATCGAACCACTATAAATCTTGTGTGCCTTTACTATTTTATTAGTTTACTGTTCAAAGATCGATTTAAAACCTAGCAACGGAGTTGCTAGTGTATATCTGAACATTAACTTAAATCATAACTTGAGCTAACTAATTTTTTTGGAAAATAACATTAAGTGCAAGAGACGTAAATTACATTCCGCTGCATTTCGTGTTAAGATATCAACATGACGACTCTGACATTTCGGGACCAACACAAGGGCACACCATCGTAAAACTTGTCCTTCGCTAATGATGCTGTTATAGTTTGCACCTGAACTCAATAAGTATGTGGCTAACGCCCGTCAGAGTCAATCTCTTTCAAGAATGACTGTTGGATACTCCTAGTAAGGAAATTATCCCAATGATTGAAGATTCTTAATGGAACTTCAAGAATCTTCAAGGATGAGTGTCAGATATTCAATGAGAGGACACTCTGGGTTGTTGAGGGCTTTGAATGTGCTTTTTATCACGAGCTCTCAACTGACTACTTTTCACTTGTTCGCTTTGTCAAAGGAATCTCACACTTGTGTAGTTTGCGAATGTAGGTAGTGATTGAAGCAGTTATTCTCTCAGCTTTCAGACCTGTCTTTCATAGATGGAGATTCAAACTTTGAATCTCCATATCCGTTAGACTCAACGGCTCCTTGATCCGAAAGTGTTTATTTTATAACAGTGGCTTTTGTCTTTGACTTGTACTTCCTTAACTACTTTGGGAAGTTCTCGTCCTTTGTGTGAGCTTTTTATCAGAGTCGCAGTCCAGCTTCAAATTTGATTCTTTTGCTTTGCTAAGCTAGAAACTGCTAATAGTATATTCCTTGTGATCCTTTGACTTTCGTTGCTTACGATTCTTTATTCATTTCTGAAAGGTCCGAATGCTAACGCCTTAGCATTCTGTCTAGCGAGCTTTCAGCCATTTGCTAGTGATCCTTTGTTGGCTTGCTTCTCTAGCAGTTTGTAAGTTGAATGCTGATTTCATCTGCTTTGTGTCTGCTAGGGATTCTTCTCAGCACACTAGTCTATTACAACTCAATGTACAACTTATACAGGACTTTACAAAGTGTGCTAGACTCTCTAGATTTCGGCAAATGATCGACCAACTAACTAAGGTTTGATCCAACAAAACCTTTTACAAACACATCCTAAGGGAGATTTTAGGGATAATTCCCAACAGCCCCAGATAGCATCGTCAGTGGCTTTACATGAAAATATGAAACTCTGAAGAGCTCGTTTCTGATAACGTGTCGGAATAGTCATCAGAAACTGGTCCAGACGACTCTCATAAAGAGCCCCCATAACATGGTTTACAACTCGATAGTTGTCATCGTACTCGTAGAACAACCCTAATTCGTGGAGAATCTGGTTGCGAGTGACGGTTAAGTCACTCGGAGCGATGGTAATTTGATATATGCATCATGGTGGAACAAGAAAAGAAGAAAATGCGGTGCACAATGGTTTGACGGAGATGGTGCTCAAGAAAACAAGTGGGATGTTATTTATAACAAGAGTGTGGCTCTCTCCACAGAGGGAACATTCTCCCAAAAGTGTCATGTCAACTGAATTCAGAGGGCGAAAGTCGAGGAGTCTCGACAAAGGGGGAAACGCCACCTGTCCCAATAAATCTATTTCTAGCAAGTCGACCTACCTGAGTGATATGGCGACCTCTTCCACGAATGCTTGAAAAGACAACAAAGGACATCCCAAATCCACTGATTAAGACAGAAATCCATCGTATTAAATGAAAGCACTTGGTGACCTTTTATGGAAAATTGTAGCTTACCTCAGAAACATGAGGATTGCTAAAGTATAAGATCCTTCAGCAACTCAACACTATCACAAGACAGGTTGCTGAGTATGCCTGCTAAGTCAAGGTGTCTGCTAACTCAGATCAGCAAACAAGGTTCGATCTACACTCAGACTGCTAGGACATTGAAGCAGGAGCCTATGCTATTCCAACCAAGCATATCCGCGACAGAGCATTAAATGCGCGACAATGGCTGCATCAAATCAGTAACCGCTACGTCGAAAGTGCTCAAGTACTCTTTCACACTATGAATGAGATGTTACACTTATTATCTAGATTTCTTGGATTTCGTGAAGGCATCATTAAGAATTCTGGAGATTGAATACATCTGTTAAAGATTATTCATCATCACAATCTGCTGATACAAAGAATGCTAAGCAGACAATGATTCCTTATTTTCAGCAAACGACATATTGGAAGACAGAAACGTATAGTTGTGCATAATACATACATCCTCTCATTTCATTCACTGAAAGATGTCATTACAAAGGAGGATGAGAAAATAGAAAAACAACAATTCTTGATATTCTAGGGAGAACGAGGCTTAAACGGGAAGAAGTCCGTATCAAGGAGGTTCGATCGTCCTTCTGCTATCCGAGGAAAGCTCTGCTCCAACAGCCAACTGAGTTGCATTCCATTCAGCAGAGGCACAGAAGGGTAATATTGGACACAATCTCGAACATTGTCGAAGATGTATTTCGCCCAATCGACCTCGACCTCATCATCAATGGCCATCATAATCTGTCATGTTTCCTTTGCGAATGAAGTGTCATCAAGGCCTTCTCCCATCAACATGTTGTGAGCAATGCGGAAAAGCACCCAATAAGGAATCTGCAGGTCGTATGCTGAAACAGAAAGGGAAAACTCTGACAAAGGCGATCGTCTCCATTTCTGCCACGATGACCATTCAGGGGCTATTTCCGTCACGCGATAGTTGAACACTGACCCAGGACCTCTGGGGAGGGCGAATCGACAAGAAAAGGAGTCTGGCGACCAACAGACTAGTTTGACATGGAAAGAACCATGGATAACTCCTCCCTCCACCGAGCAGTCCTTGATAAACTCTCGAAGAATATCACCATGGAAACACCTTGGAGTGGCCGTGACAAATTGAGTCAATCCACTTCGATTCAGTTTGACATAACAGTCTCTGCCACAATATGATCATTGTCATATAGGGAATACAATCCAGACTCATGAAGAATCTGGTTCCGGCGCAATTCCAGAGTTTGACCCGGGGAATCCATTTTCTTGAAGTTTTTTTTTGGAGTACAAATAAAGGAAAGTTCAGATAAGGGCACTTGTGATGATAAGGATCCTCACAAGAAGGCTATTTATAAAGGGAAAAGTCATAATTGCGGATATCTTTACAAAACCGCTTGCTGAATCCAGATTTAAGGAGTTATGCATAAAGATGGGTCTTATGGAGTTAGACGGGACCTTGGATGAATGAAACTTCATTTTATTCTTTCTGGATTTCTTGACGACATTGTACTAGATATGTACACATATCATGAACTCTGGATTCAATCTGCTGAATACTCTGTCTAAAATGCTGAATTAGTATTATCTAAAGTTCAATATCTACTGGAGAGCAAGTCAGCAGAGTACTCTCTCATTTTCAGCAGAGTGTTCACTTTCCTCCTTATCTAGCAGAGTACTTATTTTCAGCAGTTATGCTAATGAGGATCGCTGCTATGTACGAGAAATGATTTACTAAGATAAGATTATCTGATTACTTTCATTCAAACTTTTTACATGGACAAAAGAAAGTACAACCATACTTAGAAACTTGCGTTAATTTGCAATAGAGCGAAAGGGATAAAAGTCAGAGCTACAAAGAGAGGATGGGCCTTCTGCTAGGACGGGGAAATCTTTCTCCAGCAACCAACTAAGTTGCATTCCATTCAGCAGAGGAATGGAAGGATAGATTCGAGCGCAATCTCGTACGGTCTCGAATATGAAGCCCGCCCAATCGAGCTCATTTTCCTCATCGTCTATGGCAAGCATAACTTGCCAAGCCTCCTTAGTCAGAAGGAAGTCATTTGAATATTCGCCCAGAATCATGTGGTTGGCCACATGGAAGAGATCACGATATGGGGACTGAAGATCCATCGCCGCCGGAGTCGGAGAAAAGTTGTACATTAGAGAAAGACGCCATCTCTTCCATGCCGTCCACTCAGGGGCCACTGCCGAGTTTTTGTGATCAAGGACATGTAAGCGACCCCTAGGGATCCCAAAGTCCCTTGCAAAGGAGTCCGGCGACCAACGCACCACTGTATCCTGGAAGGAACCATATATGGCATTCTCCTCTGTCATGCAACCCTTGAGGAATGCACGAAGAAGGTCCTCGTGATAGTGCTGAGGAGCGATGGTTACATATTGCTTCAAACCGGTGTTGGTGATCTTCGATATCACCATATCTGCCATGAAGGGCGTATCGTCATAGTATGCCCGGAGGGCAACTTCATCCAAGACTTGATTCCTGGTAATATCAAGCATTCCTTTCGGAGATTCCATGGAAAATATCGAAGAGAAAAGTATCTGGTTTGATTTGGTTGTGATGTTGAAGATAATCACAAGTGTCTCCTTTTATAGAAGGAAACACACCTCTCACGATTTATGATTTCACTTTGGAAATTGAATCATCGCCAGATAATGAAGGGTTACGATTGCATGGGGAGTCATATTGCTTCAGCAGTGACGGATGGAAATCAAATCAGCGCTTGGCTCTAGAAAATCTTCATCATGATTTGAGATTTTCTAACCCTCCACGTTGACAGTTGAAGCGGCAAAATGGAGGATTTTTTTTATCGTCATTTATTCGAATTCATAGAGTCAGATACATTTTCATCTCATTACATTCGAAGGGAGAAGGAAGAATGACGATCGATCGAGGCAAAATAGCGTTCGAGATATCAAGAATCTCTTTTTCGATGAGAAAAATCGAGTCTATGCTGAGTTTTCGAGTCTATGCTGAATTTTTGTTTTTGAATGCTGAAGACATCATTCAGAAGCAGGAGATTGCTTCTTACGGAGAAATGCATTTAATGCGCGCAGACGGCGGCAGCAAATTAGGTCATGCCACGTCACCAGCACCCTTGTTTTTGGAGAACGTGTGATTTGACTAATTATTTCAACCGTAGATTGAAATTTGAAGGAAGCAACCCCCATCGTCAATTTTCTATTATGCTCCGAAAACATCTACAATGGATTTCAAATCCCTTCCTATCCAAAAATCCCTCACTTTTCTATTTTGAAATCTCCTTCTCAAAAACCTCTCTGAAAAATTCCAAACCTCTCAATACGCATCAATGGCGTCAAACTCTCCAAAATCACAAAACTCAAACCCCGATCAGCCCGAACCACATCAAGCCTTAAATTTAGACAATTTCATCGTATCATTCCCACTTCAACCGCCCGCCTTTATTTATCCACAGATTGTCGACTCTCCTTTGCATGTTCGACATGCACCTGGGTTCACGGGAGTTGAAAAGCAAGAAGATATTGACGAATAAATTCCCTACAACAAACTTGTTGTTTTGGCCCGGAAAAAGGAACTATCTGGCCACTCAAGGGAACAAAGGCGTCTGTCGCAAATCAGGAAGGACAGGATCCTTTACATGCCTCTCGCCACCAAACACATTCCCAAGTGGATTATGGACCTACTCGATTCTGAGTTATTGGTAAAATATCTCTCCGCCGAACCTGTTCGTTTTCATCCTCATATGGTCTCAGAATTTTATGCTAGGGCAGTCATGAGTCCTGATCAAAAATCCTTCAAAACTAGCATATATGGAAATATTGTGGAAGTTAGTAGTGATTTATTATCTAGGATGTTTGGGCTTCGGAATTATAGACCCAAAATTTCTCAATATAAGTTGAATGACCTTGTCGAAATGGAGAAATGTTGGAATCTTTGGAAGAAGCCAGGGGAGTTGAAAGATAAGAAGGGTCAGGCGATTACATTCAAGGTTGCTACTCCAATCAACACTCTGTCTGATGAGTATAAGTTACTGGCGGAGATAGTAATCAAAATGGTTCAATGCGATGCTTTCAGCAAAGAAACACTCTGTTATGATGGCGTTGAATGACAACATTAAGGGAAATTGGGCTGAATTCTTCTTTGAGCGATGGGTTGAACATGCTCGAAAGAATGACCACATGGCTATAGATGGAACGTTCTCTTCAAATGTGAACTTTGGATTGAAAATCAGTAAGTACTTGGAGATATTGTTCACAAACACAAGAGTTGACAGAGGTGAAAGTCTACTTCCAACAGACTACATACCCGTAACGAGGAAAGAGCCTAAGCCCGTAAGCTTTCGAAATCCTAGGAAATTGACGGGAAAAACTAATGTGGATAAAGACAAACCCACATCTCCTGAAGAGCCGGATCCTGCTACCACTTCAAGTTGGGTCTTACAGCCTGCTATTCCCATGTCTGCTGAAGAGATTGTTGTATTGCAGACGAATGCTGAAACAGAGCACTGCTTCAAGAATCTCGAGGAAATTGAGAAATTAGGAAATTTACCGGTTGATCAGATCAACGATATAATGACTTCGAAGGAAGCAGAACAACCTCCGATTATTCTTGGGGAAATGGCTTTACCAATTCAAACAAAGAAGAGAACCACAAATTCTTCTCCAGTGCCTAAAGCAAAGAAGAAGACCAGGAGAAAGTTGGTATTACTTACCGAAAAGGAAGAATTGGAGAAAGCAGAAGCAGAGAGGAAGGCTGCTGAAGCTGTTGAAAGAACTGCTGCTGATGTTACAGTAGAGAAGGACTCTACTGAAGATGATACTGAGGAGACCGCTGAAATTGATCCAGATTACATCCCTAAATCTCTCAAAAATATAGAAGAGCGCACTCAGGAAACAAGGAAAACGAAGAGACAGCGCGAAGCTATTCTAAAGGAAAACGAGAAGAGAGATTATCAGAAATTCATTAGAAATCTAACATTCGAAGGAAGAGACAGAAACTTCGAACGAGTCAAATCTGTTGCAGAAGAGTTTATGGCTCAGAAGAAAGCTGCTAAACAGGCACACTTAGAAGACCAAGCTGCCAAGAAAAGGAAAAGCACCAAAGAAGATGCTATATCTTCACAAGGTGGTATGTCAGATGAAAAGGCTAACAAAGAACACAGTGCTAGAAGAGGAGTCGAAGCTAGCAGAGCAGAAGAATCTAACATAGTTGATGAAGTATCAGGAGAGCACGTGGAACAATCAACATCAGTGGAGATTGTTGCTGAAGGAAATCCAATTCCAGCAGAAAACGAGGAAACGACAGACATTTCAGCAGATACTACCATGGACCATGATGATGAAGATCCAGCTGAACTTCGTCAATTAGCAAAACAGCCGGTGAAAATAGTTCTAGCAGATCATCCGAAGGAAACACATCTTGATAATCAATCTGCTATGATTCTCTCGAGTGCTAATCCAATAGAAGAGCAACCAGGTGCTGAGACACTCCAACAATCATCGCTCGTCGAAGAGAATGATTCTCTTCTCACTGTACCTGAATCCTCCTGCATCTCTGAATCTGAGTCTGATGGAGAATCTGCGGAAATATACAATGTAAAATTCCTAAGGAAAGAATCTTCTGGATCAGATGCTCTTCTTCGAGTGCCTCTCAATGGATTACCAGGACTTCGCTATCGACTTCGAAGAATTGGCCAATGGTGTGCAAAGGTCTATCCTGATGAATTGCCCAATTCTGACCTAGCACCTATGGCTGAGAAAATAGAGCTGTTCGTACAATCCGAAACAGAAAGAGCCATTGCCGACTTATTCCACAGTGAGTTGGACGAATCAACTCCAGAAGGATGCTTGTTAGCAGAAGAGTTTCGCCGATGGAAGAAGTGTGATTACATTATGCATCAACTCTGTTTTGAAGAAAAAACATTGGTTTTTGCAGCCAAAGGATTAAACTTCTGGAGGCGTGAGGAACGTTGGTGCTTCGATTGGATTGATCAAGTTCTGGGGATGAAACAGTTCTCAGATAAGCAAGTAATGTGCAGACTTCAAGCCATCCGAGAACACCATTCTCTCACAAAGACTGCTGGTTTACCCAAATCCACCTTCGTACCCGATGGATACTCTGATGCCAGAGTTGAATTGTCCAAGCGTCAGGCAAGAGCTGTTGTCGCTTACAGGAAACGACAGATGGAGTATGAAATTCAACAAGCAGAGATACTCAAGGCTCGAATAGCGGCACAGGCCACTGAGCATGCTGCTCTGGAATTTGATTACAAAGACATGCAGTTGGCCAAATTCCTGAACATTGATATTCAGAAAATAATTCAGGAAGCTCAGGGAGCAGAGGTCCGAATTGCCCAGGAGACCGCACAAATTCTGGAAGCCGCTCGTCGAATAATACATGAGGAAGCCTGTTATCAAGCACATGTTGATAAGATTGCTATTCAAGTACAACAATCACCTATTCCAACAAGTCGAGAACTCATTACGACTACTTCCTTCAATGCCACTCCAATAACCTCTCTGCAGATACCCTTTCCAATGAATGCCGATATGGCTGTTGCCTTTAACTCTTATTTGCAAGTAGCTATTGATGGAAGAGTAGCAGAAGCAACCACTCACTTGAGAAGAGAAATTGATGAAGTACGGGGAGATGTATCTCATGTACGATCAGAGGTCGCTGAAACCAAGTTGGCCGTCTCCGAGAATAAGACAAGCCTGGAGGTTGTTCAAAAGGATTTAGCCAAAACTAAGACGACTCTCACCGAAACTGTGGTGGCTTATGGTACCAACTTTTTGGCTGCAATCAAAGAGGGGGAAGAAAGAAGAAAGGCTGACCAGGAGAGAAGAAGAAAAGATGATGAGGAGTTAGCCGCAAGGAAAGAGGAGTTAAGGAGGAAAGAAGAAGAAGCGAAGGAGGAATCAAGAAGGAAAGAGCAAGAAGCAAAATTAGAACTTCAAAGGAAGGAGCATGAACTTCAAATGCAGAAGATTGCAATGGAGCAGGAGAAGCTGGCTAAACAACTGGAGCGTGAGGCTGCTGAAAGAGAAACAGGAGCCAATCTTCTTGAGAACTTCATGAAGTTCACCATGGAGAGATTTGCTGATATCCAGAAGGGCAACTCATCGAATCCATCAGACAACGAGAAGGACAAGCCAGCACCCAACTCATAAACGTCAAGGTCCAATCTTATCATTAGTCTTTGCTTTCTGAATCCAATTTGTACTTAAACTTGCTATATCATCTATAAATTGGATCAGACTTAGACAAATTCTCCTTGTCCACCTCTGATTTTTACTGGTGTGCTCTAGTTGATTTACACTTCTGGTGTACTCAACAAATTTGCATGTGGATATGGAGATTATATTTTGATTGATGAATGCTTGCTGATTTTATGGGTGCTAGAATTTCTAGCATATTACCTTTGTGCAAACATTCACTTATATTTAATCGAGAAATATTCCCCAGCATCTGTTGAGGGGGAATCTGATCACAATCATTTTTTTGCTAGAACCTAGTTGGAAAAACTCTGTGTTAGATTGATAGAATAACAAACTTTGTAAAACACAAACATTCTTCCACTTATGGTCAGCAAATGATAGTAAGCTTTGATCGCACCAAAAAGAGGGAAATTGTTGGGAAATTATTCCTAAAATCTCCCTTAGGACCTATTTGTAAAAGGTTTTGTTGGATCAAACCTTATATAGTTGGTCGATCATTTGCCGAACTCTAGATAGTCTAGCATACTTTGTAAAGTCCTGTATAGGTTTTATATTGAGTTGTAATAGACTAGTGTGCTAAGAAGAATTCCTAGCAGATACGTAACAGATGACGTCTGCTAAGAGTCGCCGAACAGCAGAATGCTAAGATATTAGCATTCATCAACAACTTACAACTGCTGGAGAAGCGAGCAAACGAAGGATTACTAGCAAACAGCAGAACGTTTGCTAGACAATACACAACAACAGAATGTTAAGGCATTAGCATTCGGCATTCTTCAGCGACGAACAAGAAGTCACAAACAACAGAAGTCAAAGGATCGAAGACAGTGAAAGACTTTAGCAGATCCTAGCTTAGCAAAGCAAGAGGCTCAAAAGTTGAAGCTGGACTGCAACTCTGATAGAAGTATCGAAAAGTACAGTCCTACTCAAAAAGTGTTCAATCAAGACAATCCACTCTTGGACAAAGAAGCTGTTGTGTCTAACGGATATGGAGATTCAAGGTTTGAATCTCCACCTATAAAAGACAGGTTCAAGAATGAGATTAAAAACTGCTTTTCTCACTTTAGACACTCACGAACACTCAAGCAAGAGATTCCTTTGACGAAGTGAACAAAAAAAAAGTAGTCAGTTGAGAGCCGTGTGAAAGTATATTAAAAGCTCTCAACAACCAGAAGTGTCGCTCATTGATATACTGACACTCCTTTGAAGACATTCTTGATCACATTCAAGAATATCTCAATCATTGGGATTCTTTCTTTTCAGAAAGAATCTAACAGTCAAACACCTGAAAAGGTCAAGACTAAGACGGGCACTTAGCCGCATTCAAGAAAAGTCAGGAAGTGACTATAAAACTTCCATATCAGGCAAGGTAGGAGTTTCGAAGGTGCGCCCTTGACCCAGCCAAACCTTATCGGAGGAGTTCAGATCAACGGATGATAGCTGTCAAGTAGCCAGGCCGAAAGCTCACTGCCTACTTAACTGGAAAGGCGAATCCTTGTAATCTGTATACTTTTCTAGTGGAAATCTTAGCGTTTCGGCTAAGGAGTGGACGTAGATCGTTTTGATCGAACCACTATAAATCTTGTGTCCATTTACTGTTTTATTAATCACTGCTCAAAGTTGATGTGAAACCTAGCAACAGAGTTGCTAGTGTATATCTGATAACATATTCAAAATAATAACTTGAGCTAAGAAACATTCTGAAAACATCGTGAAGTGTAAGAGACGTTTATTTATTCCGCTGCATCTCGTGCTAAGATATAATCATGACGACTCTGGTATTTAAGGACCAACAATTATTGTCATCGATTTTATAGAAGTCTTTTGGAGGGTTATGAATTGGAAGTTCATCAAAAGTATGTGTTACATACCGGTACGATGGTAAAGATGGAACACACGATTCATGAAATTCATGAATACTGTTGGTGCATTTGTCAATCCGAAATTACTATAAATTTATAGTGGCCATATTGTAAAAAGCTGTCTTTGGTACATCCTCCTGGTGAATTTTTTTGTGTTTAGTAGTTCAAAATACTCATTTCTATTGAGTAGGAGGCCACTCGAAATCTCCCTTTTTCTCATCACATTTTGTGGTTGTAACATATTAGTCTACTCTCACAATGTTGAATATCAAGTTAGTGTGTTTATTATTGAGGTGACTATGCATGTCACATACATATTGATGGTGACATCAACTTTAATTATTCTTCATACATTCTAATTGAAGTTGACTTTGTTGTCCACATATTGCTGCTACATGTGCATATTCACTCACGGTTAGACCCTAGTAAGAGAGCTTTTATGATTCACAGAAATGAATAATTCTTGCCATCCAAAACAAGGAATTCCAGCAAAATATGCATTAGTGGTTTCTGATTATAATAGACTTTTCTTCATTAATCACTTGTAGTTGTAGACTCCCATTTTGATACATACAAATATACTAATAGGATTTGTATTATTGGCCTTGAAACTTTGTGTATTTTATTGATCAATATATATAGGCATACAAAAGATATGCAAGACACATGAAACCCTAATAATATCTAAGAAGATATATGAAAACCCTAATAGTATCTAACAATATTTACAAAGATATAAATCATATCTATATTCTATCATCCCCCCTCAAGCGAGACGTCGGAACTTGAAAGACTCGAAGCTTGTCCCGAAAACTGGTGAAGAGCGGACGAGCTAGCGACTTAGTGAAAACGTCAGCGATTTCATGCTCCGATGGTACGAACTTAGTAGATAGGCGCTTGGCTTGAACAAGTTCTCGAACAAAATGATAATCAATATCAATATATTTAGCTCGTTTGTGAGCTACCGGATTTTGAGTCATGAAAACGGAACTTTTATTATCACAATATAGAATCGAACACCGAGACAAGGAGATGCGTAGCTCAGAAAGAAGCGATCGAATCCAGAGGACTTCTACAGTGGCATAGGCGATGGCTCGATATTCCGATTCGCAGCTTGAGCGAGCTACTGTGGGTTGTTTCTTTGCGCTCTAAGAAACCAGATTTCCAGCGAGGAAAATAGCATATCCATAAGTTGACCGGCGAGTGTCCGGGCAACGAGCCCAATCAGCATCAGAATAAGAAACAAGATCGCACGAAGAGTGGCGAGAAAACGATAGGCCATGAGAAAGGGTTCCCTTAACATACCTCGAGATACGCTTAACAGCTTGAAAGTGCTCAAGAGTGGGAGCATGAAAGAACTGACTGACATGGTTGACTGCAAAAGAGATGTCCGGCGTGTGATAGTAAGATACTGCAATGCGCCAACCGGAGAACGATACTTCGTGATATCATGGAAGATGTCACCGTCGGTTGTGAGAGCAAGTCCGGCAGGAAGAGGAGTAGACACGGGCTTAGCATCGAGCAGGTCCGTGCGGGAAAGAATATCCCGAGCATATTTTGCTTGCGAGAGAAATAAACCATTGGTGGAATAGGTAACTTCCAAGCCAAGAAAATAACTGAGACGGCCCATATCTTTTATTGCAAACTCAGAGTGCATGCGCTTGATGAAGGCAGAGATGTGAGAAGTGCTGTTTCCAGTGAGAATAATATCATCGACATAGACGAGGAGGAATAGGAAATTGTCGCCTTGACTGAAGATGAAGAGCGACGTGTCTGCACGGCTGCATAAGAATCCTAACGAGATCAAAAAGTCACTTAAGCATTGAAACCAAGCACGGGGGCTTGTTTGAGACCGTAAAGAGCTTTAGATAATTTGCAGACATGATTCGGAAAATTAGGATCAGTGAAGCCGGGGGGCTGTTCCATGTAAACTGGTGCCGAAAGATAACCATTGAGGAATGCATTTTTCACATCCAACTGATGAAGGGGCCAACCACGGTGAACTGCTAGAGACATAATAATGCGGACCGTTGCTGCTTTAACGACCGGGCTGAAAGTATGGGAGAAATCCAAGCCAGGTATTTGAGAAAACCCTTGAGCGACTAATCTCGAACACAGGGATATACACGGCAGCCAAAGGGGTGAAAGTGAGCATAATTAGGAGTAGAGCCAAAGAGAACCTGAAAGGGAGAGAGGCCGTCCAAAACTTTGCTCGGTAATCGATTGATGATATAAACCGCTGTGGAGAAAGCATCAACCCATAAAGTTAGAGGTAAGTGAGACTGGAAGAGTAAGGTCAAACCAGTTTCAGTGATATGCCGATGTTTGCGTTCTGCGCGACCGTTCTGAGCTGGAGTATAGGGACAAGAACGCATATGAAGGATCCCTTTAGACCTGAAGAATTCCAGAAAATTGTTGTTAGTAAATTCAGTTCCAGCGTCGCTCTAAAAACGTTTAATAGTTGTTGAAAATAGATTTTCAACAAGTGTCGTAAACGATTTTAATTGAGTAAAGAAATCCTATTTGTGGACTAAAGGATAGAACCACGTAAAGAGACTAAAGTCATCAATAAAGACAGCATAATAACGGAACTGAGATGAAGATGTAACAGGAGCAGGTCCCCAGAGATCACAGTGAATAATATCCAAAACTTTCAAAGAGCGTTTTTCATTCAATGAAAACGGTAAACGAGAACTCTTGCCAAATTGGCATGAGGAACAAATAGTCGGTTTTGGTAAACAAGAAGTAACAGAGATATGACCCTGTTTACATAAAAGAGAAATGGAATCAAAAGAGGCATGCCCTAACCGGCTATGCCATAACTCAAAAGATGCACGAAAATTATCCTTCTTTAACTGAGAGATGAAAGCAGGCTGGACGTGATCTAGCATGTAAAGACCGGCATTACGCCTTCCTCGGGCGATTATCTCCATGGTGTGGCGGTGCTGAATAGTGAAATAACGATCAGAAAACAAAACGTCAATAGGATAATCCGCTGTTAGCTTACTAACAGATAATAGGCTCTTTGTTAAAGAAGGAACCACCAATACATCGAGCAATCAAATAGACTTTGAGATGTTAGAATAACCAATACGAGAAATAGGGAGAAAATCTCCATTACAAACAACGACGTGATCTGAGCCGGAATAAGGCTGTGAAGAGGCTAGAATACCGGAATCAGGTGTCATATGTGCAGAGGCGCCTGTATCCAAGTACCAATCAGAAGAGTTTGCAGAAGAGACTGAACAACTGGACTGAAAGGCTTCAGCAAGATTTGCATCGGCGCTTTGCTGGGGCGGTTGAGAATATCTCTCGGGGCAGAAGGTGGCGTAATGACCATCCTGATGGCAAATCTGACATCACGGAGGCCGGGAGTTCGAGTTGCCACGCCCACGCCCACGCCCACGCCCACGCCCACGCCCACGCTTAGAATACTTCTTGGAGCTGCCGTTGTTGGAGTAGCCACGGCCACGACCTGAAGAGGAAGTATTAGAGTTCTGGCCATAGAAGGCGACCGGAGCAGGTGATGAACCGTCCATAGAATCCTGAAATAGACAAAAAATTTCAGCCTTTGAGACTAAATCTCGAAAGGTGGGTAAAGTCGTGAGAGCCATCTGAGCAATGGAAAAGGAGGCGAAAGTCGGCCCTAAACCACGTAGGAACCAATGAGCCTTATCAGTGTCGTCGACGGGACGACCGATTGCAGCAAGTTGATCACAAATTAATTTGAAGTCGCGTGCGTACTCAGAGACTGTGCGAGAACCCCGTTTCATAAGTTGAAGATCGTCTTTGAGACGGAGCTCACGCGTCTTCGACTTGTTGCTAAAGGCAGCGTCAATAGCGAGCCAAACGACGCACGATGTTGAACAACCGAGGACCTCCGCCATGGCTTCTTCAAAGAGAGTAGATAGAAGAAGGCTTAAAAGCTGTTGATCGTGCATGTGCCAAGTTGCATAGGCCGGGTTCGGCTGACCCGGTGTGGCGAGATGCGGCGACGGAGGAAGGGAAGAGCCATCAACGAACGACATTAAACCCTGACAGGCGAGCAGGGGCACGACTTGCGAACGCCAGAGAAGATAATTAGAAGATGATAACTTGATGGTTATCATGTGAATGAGGGTAGAAAGGGGAAAAGGGTCGTCGACGGGAGCCATGATCAAAGAAAAAGAGGAAGGAGTGCGGCGTTCGTTCGTGCGTGAGAAGGGAGGATCTGGTTAGGCTGATACCATGATAGGATTTGTATTATTGGCCTTGAAACTTTGTGTATTTTATTGATCAATATATATAGGCATACAAAAGATATGCAAGGCACATGAAACCCTAATAATATCTAAGAAGATATATGAAAACCCTAATAGTATCTAACAATATTTACAAAGATATAAATCATATCTATATTCTATCATATACAGTACTTAAATGTTTGAGATACATTTTTTATGTTAAATTAATGAAGTGATGCTAAGAAGCAAAGCCATACCACACTCCAAACTTCAGCATGCCATCAACATCAGCCCGAGGGAACTCAGGATAGATGAGGTAAGCAATCTGGCGCTCCACCATTTTCATCTCGTCCTTGGTCTTGTTGGAGATGTCGCCCGCCCACAAGCTCGTCGTGCTTCGATGCTTGTTGAAGCTCTCCAGCCTCTCCACATTCGCCACGAAATCCGGCGAATGGTCCTCACGCGCCACCCTAGCCATGGTCTCACCCACGGTTTCGTTGTCCAGCATCTCCGCCAGGATCCAGCTCGCACCAATCATGGCTGCGGACAGCATTTTTCTCAGACCCCCCATGGTGTTGAATTCTGCAGCGAAAGGCTGGAGCAACGCCTTCCAACTCTTGCACACGGCTTGATACCTCATGAGGCTCTTCAGCGGCACCTTTGGAAATATCTCCGCTACAAGCAAATCTGGAATATCAAGATTCGAGGAAGAAGCTGCCATTCCGGACTTGGGAGTGCCTTCAGTTGAGAGATATGTTCTCACTCTCGATTGTGGGGATTTTATAGTGTTTAACAGTGACTTCCTCTCGATGCAGTCGTGAAAGCGCATATTTTAAGAATATACGAGTATGTGATTAATACATTATGGAGTATTTTAAAAGAAATATTAATTTCAAAACCTCTCATTTTAAGATTTATCTCCGAAAATAATGAACTTGTTAATTTTGTTCGCGCATTCTTTTTTGTTGCAACGAATTTTATTTTTTTCATGGAATCTTGTCCATGACAAAGTTCAGTGGCAATTTAAGAATCGTGTGCTATTTAAAAGTTGAATATCATTCCTAATCTTTTATTCTATTTACAATATCATAGCCGAGAGAGTGATATCCATGTGAACTTTTGTATAATGGGTTTTACGATTTAGTTTGGGGGTGTGAAGTATGAATTAAATTAAAAAATACGATGAAAAATTGTTGAATGTCCCATATCGGTCATGGATCTTGGATTATACCACTATATAATAGTGGAGGTCCCCTCTCCTTACAAGCCGGTTTTGTAGGGAGAAGTGGGGATCTTTACAAAAACTTATTAATATTTTATTTATGAGTGTGAAAAAAATTATCATTTTTGAGAAGTTGACTAATATGTCAGGACGATCTCCAATCGAAAAACTCAAACCCAAACTAAAAATATAGTAAATGTCACATCAAACACCATTCTTCTCCAACCGAAAATACTAAACTCAAACTCGAAAGAATATTTAGAGCATTTTCCTTTTATCATAGTTTTTTACCAATATCTTTAACAAATTTGCAATTTGAACACTTTATTAATTTTAAAGAAAATAAATTATTACAAGAAAATCAATTATTAAAAATACTAAATATTATGAATTATGTATTTATTAATTGAATAATTATTTAAACTATAAATTTATAATTTTTAAAAATTATTTAAATAATAAAGAAATTTAAAAAAAAATGATATTAAGATTATATTAAAACATATCAAGTAAACTAAAAAATTGACAATAAAATTACATTACAACACACCAAATAAGTAAACATCTCGATAATAAAATTACATTACAACACACCAAATAATATTTTTGCTATTTCATTGCATATTAATGTTTAAGTATTTGAATGTATTTCTATTTCATGAGTTGCATAGTGTTTTATTTTTAGTATTGTAATGTAGTTTTTAATATTTCGTGTAATGTTATTGTTTTAAAAATTTTAATGTTTTTATGTCCATGTTTATTTAATTTTTTAAGTTTAAATTTAATTATAAAAATATAATAAATTTAAAAGCAAATAAAATATTAAATGGTACAAATGATAAATTTATGTAATTTTATTTATTAATACATTACTTTTTAGTAAATAATAATAAAATAATATATATATATATATATTTATAGTTATATTTATATTTATATATTACTAGAACAAATTATTAAAGACTACAAAATTCATAAATGCCAAGTTTATAGAATTATATAAGTTTGGGGGCTAAAGTGCAATTTTTTTTTAAAAATGGTGTGGTGAACATTGGAACACCATATTTTTGTGTAATTTGGAGAGAGAAAACTATATTTTGGATTTGATTGGAGTTAATTTGGGTTTTAGGAAGGATTTTGGGGTTCGGTTGGAAATGGTCTAATAAGAACTCAGTAATCTGATGAATATGTATAACATGATTATATTAAATTATAATAGGTTCCATTAAAATAACCAGTTTTATATTTGTAATCATGAATAAATTAATATTATTAAGTTTGAAATGTTATAAATAAATCGAATAAATTAATTCAAATTAACCAAATTAATTTAAATTTAAATAATTTGGCCTAAACCATATCACCACTACCATATGATATGTTACAATGTCACCAGACATGACTCATGAATAGCATCCTCACAATTCAATCACAATGATTCCTGATTTACATGAATCTAAGAAAATTCCCAGGAAACAGACACTATTTCTTTCTTCTTATTTTAATGTGGATACGATGTTTTCCCAAAAAAGCAACGCTCTAAATAGAAATTTAATGAATCAATGTCTGGTTCATGTTTCATGTGTCGTGACAACATTTTAATAATTATATTACTTTGCTCTTGGTCAATTTAGGTTTCAAATGACGAAGATCATCATTTCAAAATCTAAAAAGTTTTTTAGGGGATAAAAGCAAAATAAAAATGTTCTTATAAACACAAAAAAAAAGGAAAACGAAAAAAAGATTTAAATATAGAAGAGTATAAAAGGAACGAAAGATAGTTGGGTATGTTTTGTTTATGGTAGATTTTAATTTATTCATGATTTAAGAGAATTTATGCCTAAACAATTGAGAGTTTCCCGAAATACTATATGTGAGGTTGTTCCTGAGTTGACTGATATTTTGAACTTGTATCTTCTTGCTTGTGACTTGTTGAGGATTTCATCCTTTGAATGAGATGAATTAAACATTACACACTTTATATGTATGAACCAGCTGATATTTATCCATTGTTTTTATTTATTGAGGATAAGTTAAACATTCAAATTTGGATGAGTTGATAAATTTATATTTTACTCACTTATTTATAGCTTTCAAGGATTGTTTTCTCTATTTTTATCTTTATTTTATGTCATTTGTTGGCATGAAAGTTTCTAGGTCTGTGCTATATTTGTTGTGAAATTAAGTGATTGCACACACAAATAACAATCAGAAAATAAAGAAGACAAAGATTTATAGTGGTTCGATCGTAAGTTTTACGTCTACTCTCCAAGCCTACACATGTGATATATATTAATCAAGATGAAGAACATGATTACAGGATTACAGAATTATTAGAGAACACAAACCCTACTCTCCCCCTAGACTAACTAGTCTCTTCTTGCAGCTATATTGTGTTTAGGAAAGTTTACAATGGTGTGTAACATGTTTTATCACCCCAACAACAGGAACGACCCGAATTTCTCCTACTCCAACCCGAATAACTCACTGCAGCCCCCACCTGGGTTTTCTGTAACCAATGGGGCCATTAATGAGCCTAAGGAGCCGAGCATGAGGGAACTCCTCACTCAATTTATTGCGGTGTCTAATGCCAAGACATGCAAGATGGAGGGGGATATTTCAGAGTTGTAGACTGGCATGGGGGAAATGGGAAAGCACATGAAGCAGATTGACACTCAGATTTCCCAGATCGCCAAGGTAATGGGAAACCAACATACTCCTGGACAGTTCCCTAGCAACACTGTGGTAAACCCGAAGGACCATTGCAATGCCATTACTACTCGTAGTGGAAAAGCGTATGAAGGTCCATCTATTCCTGCTGATGTGCCTGTGCACCCTGAAGTTGCACAACCTGCTGAAGTTCTTCCTGAAGAAGAACAAATAAAAAAGAGCAATGACACTTGTCCTGAAGACAGTACCAAATCAGTTGGACCAGTCTCTGTCCCCTTTCCACAGAGGTTCGCTAAGAAGCAGAAGGAGGAGAGGTATAAGATGTTTCTAGAGCATATGAAGAAAATCCACATCAACTTACCTCTTATTGAGGTTGTGCAGGAAATTCCTGGGTACATGAAATTTCTGAAGGACATAGTTACCCAGAAGAAGCCCTTCGGAGCATTAGAGACAGTTAATTTGTTCGAAGAATGCAGTGCCATCATTTAGAAAAAGATGCCAGTGAAAAGGACTGATCTGGGTTGTTTCTCTATCACTTGTGTTATTGAAGGGCAGAACTTTGAGAAGGTCCTCTGTGATTCAGGGGCTAGCATCAACTTGATCCCCCTATCCATCTTTAAGAAGCTGTAGATTGGGAACATCAAGCCTACTATTATTAAGCTGCAGATGGTTGATCAGTCGGTGAACTAGCCTAAGGGGGTAGTTGAAGATGTGCTGGTAAAAATTGGGCAATTTATTTTCCCAGCTGATTTCGTGTTCCTGGATATGGAAGAAGACATGAGCATCCCACTGATACTTGGGAGGCCGTTTTTGCACACAGTTGATGCTCTCATCGATGTGAAGAAAGGAGAGCTGACCTTGAGGGTGAACGATGAGAAAATTAATGTTGTAATCCCACCTTAATTTGATGTTTTGATGTGTCAAAACTATATACCAAAGTCTAGGCCTTAGAGTTATTACCTCATGTAATCCTTGTATAGGATAATCGAGTTGTAATAGTTTAGGAAGAAGGAAATCATCAAAATTGTGGAACAGTTTCGAAGAAGATGCCATTCAGACGAGATAATTGTCGAACACAAAAGACGAAGACAAGCAGAGCAGAGCAAGGTCACAAAAACTGCGCAGACAATTATTCCTGTCAAAGTCTGCATGCTCAAAGAAAACTATGGACTTAGTCTTCACATAGAAACTGTTGAGATGCTCTCACAGTTTCCGACCACGATAGTTTTGCGTCGAGGAATGCATACGCAGTAGATGTCGAACAGTTGCAGAAGAATCTTGAGGAAGTCAATGATTTAAAGACAGAAAATACTCAGTTGCGACTAGTGTACAACGTTGTTTAAACGTCTGACACAACAAGTACAAACTGCTCAGAAGAAAAGGACACTGTAGTAGATAAAGCAGAAAGACAAGCGACTTTTTGCAGAGAAGAATGGATTATGATTGGACATTCTTCTCAATGTCTCTAACGGCTATTTTCTGGGTTTTCACCTATAAATAGTAGGAAATACAGAGACAGAAAAACCTTTGCACATCCAAAAAGCCTTCGCATATTTGAATCTCTGACACTCATACTTGCCTCTCCACAGAAGTTAAAGCTCAAGCATTAAACGCTCTCAAGGGAGAAGACATTAATATCGTGGTTCATTTGTTGAACACGAAGCATTCACTGCTCAGAGAATCTTTGGAGATTCACCGTGTGACCTCGGGTACACGAGGAATAAGTCAGCTAACTTAATCTACCTCTTTGGTGTTCTTACTCTTCAAGTAAGAACACATCAGCCTGCTCTTGCAAAGGAAGAGTAGGTTATTACGGGCAACTGCCAAACTGTGTAAGTTTTGGAAAGAACTCAACCATCCAACCTACCGAAGAAGGAAAATGGAGGTTTGTCCTCAGTCCAACTTCGAGCCGGTCCACAGAGAATACGCAGAGCCTTCGACGGACTGAAGAAGGAGTGAAGTACAACTGCCTGAGCGAGTGATCCATTGTGCTGCAGACGGAGATTTCTATAGCAACTGGCTATAGATCGTGAGGATTCATAACTTAGTGAATTACCGGATCAGATATCTGAAGAGTGGACGTAGAACTTAAGGCTCCGAACCACTATAAATATCCTGTGTCGTTTACAGTTTTATTTTACTTTACGCACTTTACAGTTTTCAATTATATCTTGAAACCTTCAACACTTATCCTGTAAGTGTTGAAGTGTATAAACTGTCAACTGCCCTTACCTGTAAAACTGTTAACCTAATTTGCTGGCTAATATAAACTGTGTTTCTGAAACTACTAAGCAAAAACTGTGCTGATAGTAAACTGAACTGCTCAACAATTAGAGTGTATTTATCTGATTTAATACTTCCACTGTACTTTATACGTACTCTGATCTGGGACCAACAAGTGGTATCAGCGCAGGTTGGTCTTTCAAGACTGTCCTATTTTGAGTCGCTTAAGACGGGATCCATACTTCCTTACACTCTAACTGTTTATTTAAGTGTGATTAGCGAGCAGATAATCTTCAGATAATGATGAACTATCCAAGCCTTCCTAAGTATAACCCAGAGAAGTTTGAAGTATGGAAGAAGAGGTGTCTCATTCAGTTGAGAGCTCAACATCCAGAGATGGATGAGGTTCTAAAGAATGGACCTCAGAAAATCCAGATTCCTAAAGTCAACCTCGCCGTAGGAGATGTTCCAGGCGGTATTAAAATGGTAAACAAACATATGGAGGACTGGACAAATGAGGACATGAAACGCCACCAGGTTGATCACATCGCGCAGGAAATGATTATACAATCCCTCCAAGATTCTCTTATGGATGCAACCGTGGAGCACAACACTGTCAAAGCACTCTGGAATTGGATCAACGACCTCACAAAGGAAACAGAGGCGATGAAGCGCAATAAGAAGCAGGTTTTCGTTGAAAAATGTGAATTTTTCCAGATGCTACCAGGTGAGACAATAAAGTCGATGGAAGCAAGGTTCAATACCATCATCAGCGAAATGAAGAGCCTTGGTAGAGAAGAGAAGGTGGCCGATATGAATGCCAAAATTATGTCGAGACTGCCGAGGGAAGACTGGTTCGTCAAGACCACCAGCTTAAAGACAATGGACCTCTCCAAGATGTCCACCAAGGAACTGTTCGCTGAACTTCAAGCCCATGAATGGGATATCCAAATGATGAACATAAATGAAGCTGTTAGAACCCCAAGTTCAGCAGCAGATGGTGATGCAGCCTTCTTCGTGTAAAGAGATTTTCAAAGGCGTGCAAAAAGGCTAGTTTACTTCAAGAAAATTGCCTATCAATCACCAGCGAAGGATGCCTCCAACACAGTTCAGAAAAAGAAAACTGAACTGTCAGTTGCCAAACTGGAGGAACAGTTGAAGAACCTAACCATGCTTCTCGAGAAAGCAAAAGGAAAGGAAAAGGAAGCTCAGTCCAGTGAGCAAAAGTTCACCAAGAGAGAGCCACGCACATGCTACGAGTACAACTCTCCAGACCACCTGAAGTATGAATGTCCTCAAGTCTCTCAGGAGGAGAGAGACAGATTGAAGAAGATGTTCGAGAGGAGAGCATCCAAAGCTGTCGCCCAAGCGATACTCACCAGAACTGAAGTGCCAGACGTACCAGACCATGACGATGGTTACTACACGTCTGAAGATGAGAAAGATGAGGAAGCATTTCTTGCTTTCATGGCAGCCATTGATGGAGACGTTACCGATGAAGAAGAGAGTGCCTCAAACCATGAAATCCTGGTAACAAATAATCTGCCCTCACCTAGTGTATCTTTATGCTTTGATATAATTTCTGAAACATGTCACTCAAGCTAAGAGGACATTTCACTTGATAAGATTATTAAAGAATTTGAAAAATTCCATGAAATTAAGGATACACTAATTAGTGAAAACGCCTAACTGAAATTAGAAATTTCAGTTTTGACCAATGTGTTGGGAAATTTGGCTAAGTTTCCTTTCCCCAGTAGCTACTTGTTTAGATTCTAGTCTTGGTGTTTTGGTGGATCAAATCCTAAGTCCTACCAGCGTCAGTTTGTCTCTAGAATAGCTCTAGTCTCAAATGTAAAGTCCTGTTTAGGTCTTTTGAGTTGTAAGTCGCAGCTGATCAAGACTCATGGTGGCTACTGTTCACCAGCATGAGATGTACTTACCAGTTGAGAAAAGTCTCACCAGCAAGCGACTGACAAGACTCGTGCTGACACTGTTCACCAGCATGAGAAGAGCTAACGACTGGCTACTGTTCACCAGTTGGGAAGGTTTTTCATCAGCAGGCGGCTGACAAACCTTACCAGCAGAATAGGTGTTCTCACTGACACTGTTCACCAGCGGTGAAGTCACCAGTCATGGGAGATTCCAAGAGTTAACATCAGACATATTGGTAGACTTAGATTGTGCCAGCGCAAGTCACCAGCAGAGACTGCCAGCACAAGATCACCAGAATGATCTACCAGTCGGATGTTACCAGCAGAATTCAAGATTCGCTCTCCCAGAGTCTTAGAGACAAAAAGAAGATTCGTCGAGGAATAAACTGACAAAGTATGACTTTTAAGGGAGGATACCTTAAAGTCTATCAGTTCAAGACACCAGTTCCGATTCCTCGTACTGACGAATAGTGCCGTTCTGACATAAAGAGATCAATGTCAGATAAAGTGGACAAAAGCATGGCGCTTTCCGGAAATTCCTACCTGCCGCCGTCTGAAGGACATGCGAGGACAGAGATCTTTTCCGGATGTGTCCAAATGGCTAGAAGATTTGAATCGGATCCCTCGGCTATAAATACCTGGGATCCACCAACATTCAATACTCTTCTCGCCATACTCAACTACCGAAAGTCTGAAACTTTATTGCAAGCAAGCAAAACTTTCGAGGCTTTTCTTAAAGCTTTCCGTGTGTTGATTTCTTCAAACACGAGACTTCAAGCTTCCAGCTTGTAAGTTACTGATCTCTTTGGTGTTCTTTCTCTTCCGAGGAAGTTCACAGCAGCTCTTGTGCCAGCCAGCACTTGAGTTATTACGGGCTTTTGCCGTATTGAGAAGATACGTTCTTGGGAGAACTAAACACCTAGTGAAGCTGTGGAGGTTGAAGTGACGTGCTCGCACTCCACCAGCTGATCAGAGTTGAAGAAGGACAAGGCCGGGAGCGGTTGATCTAGTGAACTGGTGGACAAGGCATTCACCAGCTAGAGATAGATCGTAGGACGCTTGTACCCGATTACTCTTAGTGAAATTTCCAGTGCTACAACTGGAGAGTGGACGTAGATCAGTTGATCGAACCACTATAAATCCTTTGTCTTTTATCAGCTTTCTGCATTTCATACTGATTTAAAACCCAGCACCCAAGTGCTGGTGTATATCTGAAAACTGATATAACTGTGCAAACAAGACTAAAAATATTCCAAGTCTTGAGCTACCAGCTGACGAGCCAGTCGCCAGTCAGCTGAGTACGCAAAGTGCAAGTTGACTTACCAGCTGACAAGGTCCCAGTCAGCTGAGTAACTAGCAGAGTGCAAGAAACGATTAACCATATTTTCCGCTGCCAAGTTATACCCTGATAATCCGGGACCAACAAGTGGTATCAGAGCAGACGGTTCTTATAGACCGTTCGTATCTGAGTCGCTTAGGACCGTGATTCGCGTTTCCTTGCGCTCTTTTTGTTTGTCTGTTTGATTAGCTCAGGTACATCAAGATGAATATTCCGAAGCTACTTGACTACAAGACTGTGAAGCATGATACATGGCGAAAGAGTTCTCTCATCTCTCTAAAGAGCATCCATCCAGAGATGAAAGATGTGCTAGAGACAGGGCCGATTGAGATCACCAAGATTCAGCACCAGCTAGGAGATCGTCCAGCTGCTGTGATCCCAAAGCCTCAAGACGAATGGAACGCCGAGGACAGGAAGCGGAATCAGTTGGATTCCATTGCTCATGAGTTGATCCTGGCATGTCTTCCAGAGTCGCTGATGGAGGAAGCCCTCCAGTTTGACAATGCCAAGGGAGTATGGGATTATCTTGATAGTCTATGTCAAGAAACTGATCAAATGAAACGCAACAAATTGCAGGTTGCGGTGGACAAGAATGAGTCCTTCCAGATGCTGCCTGGAGAAACCATCAAGGAGATGGAGGCGAGATTCAATGCCATCGTCAGCAAGCTAAAGTCCCTGGACAGGAAGTGCTCAAATGAAGATCTTAATGCCAAGATCCTGTCCAAGATGCCCAAGGAGGACTGGTTCGTGAAGACGACAGCTCTGAAGGAGAAGGACCTGTCCAAGATGACTCCCAAGGAGTTATTTGCTCAATTGCAGGCACACGAGTGGGATATCCAGATGGTAAACAAGAATGAGGCCATCCGGAACATGGGATCCCCCAGCATCGAAGCCCAAGACGAAGCTTACTTCGTCAAGAAGGACTTCAAATGGAAGCACAAGAAGCCCCTCCATGCTGACAGACCTGCTGCCCAGCACAACCAGCCGAAGGAGATCCAGTCTGCATCAGGATCTCATTCCAAAGACAGCGAGAGCTCTATCGCAGAACTTGAGCAACAGATGAAACGACTGGCTGTCCTTCTGGAGAAAGCCAAGTCAAAGCAGGGAGTATCTCTGAGCTCAACTGACGGAAAATTCGTCAAGAGAGCTCCTCGTGCTTGCTACCAGTGCCAATCCCCTGATCATTTAAAGTTTGAATGTCCACAGGTGGACAAAAATGAGCGGGAAAGGCTAAAGAAGCTCTTTGAAGAGCGCGCCTCCAAGGCCGTTGCCAAGGCTATGCTGACCAGGACTGAAGTGCCTGACATACCCGACCATGATGATGGGGAGTATGCGTCAGACGAGGAGTCAGAAGAGGAAGCTCTACTGGCACTCATGGCAGCCTTTGGCGAGGAGACAGCTGAAGGAAGTGCTGACAGTGAAGAGGCACTTGCAGCTGATGATCAGGTACAATCATCAGCTTCCCCAATGCATATCATGCCTTCTATCAATTTAGACGATTCTGAGTCGTGTTGCTCCGACTCAGAAGCTGTCACTATAGACATTCTTCAAAAAGAATTTTTAAAATTTTATGAAATAAAGAATGTCTTGGCTGGCGAAAATACTTCGCTGAAAGATCAAGTTTCTATTTTAACCAAGGAGATTGAAAAATCGAGGTCAGTCAGTGAAGAGCTAGCCAATTTGAAAAAGACTCACTTTGAGTTGCTCCAAAATTTTCAAATTACGAAAACTGAGCGAGATAATTTTCACAATCTCGTTCTGGAGCAAGAAAATAGAATAAATTTTCTAAATAAAGGCTCAAAAGACTTAGAAGCAGCTCTAAGTCATTGGAGAAAGCCTTCTGATAAGTCCGGGTTGGGATTTACAAAAGATTTGAGCATAAATCAACCCGAACAAATCAGTACTCATAAGGGTAAGGGCAAACTGGTAAATGCATCAGCACCAGCTGGTAATACCAGTCAGTCCCGAATGGCTGATCAGCATAGGAACCATAAGTCCAGATACATAGGTGAGTCATCAAGACAAAATCCTCAACTGGCAAGATCCTCTGCTGACAGGACGCCAGCATACCCGAAGACGCAGACTAAGCCGAAATATTCTAAGGCAAGGAAGTCAGCGTCAGCTGCCAGTGGAATCCGACAGCCAGCACCAGCTGTCCAGAGATTCCACGCCCAACCTTACAAGTATGCCAGTTGCCAGCATGCTTACAAGGGATCCAAATCTCAGCAGAATACTGAGAGAAGGATATTTCCCGATAGGAGGAACACCTATCGGAGGCCTGAGCCCAATCAAAATCTTTTCTCAAGGGCTGGGAAGGCTAATCATCGTGGTCCACAATTCCAGAGACCACCAAGGCAACACAAGCGGTCGGAAAGAAATTTCCGACACCCTCGGAGGAAGAATACTTCCAGAGGAACCGCACACACAGCCACACCTTCCAAAAACAAATCCATGCATTATTTTAAAAGGAAGGGAAAGGCCACAAGTGATGTCAGCAAGGGTAACACCGAGCTAAAGATTACTCAAGTCTGGATTCCAAAAGGAATGATCCAGAGATCTAACCCTGCAGGACCCGCTGATGATCGGGGACCTAAATAATTTCATTTTCTTGCAAGAACAGGATCATGCAACACAGCTTCAGAGATCGAGCGAGTGGATCATAGATAGTGGTTGCTCGGCTCATATGACTGGTGAGGAGTTCCTATTTTCTGAACTCACCAAGGTCAGAGGACCTCCAGTTATTTTTGGTGATAACTCCAAGGGCAGAGTTATTAGCAAGGGCTGCATCGAGAAGGATGATGTCAGAATTGTGAATGTATCCCTTGTCACCAATCTGAAGCACAACCTCCTGAGCATCAGTCAGCTGTGCGACAATGGTTATACCATTGTGTTTGACAAATCAGGGTGCCAGATCAAGAATGAAGAGTCTGGCGAGACCAAGCTGAAAGGTGTCAGGAAAGGAGGTCTCTATGTTGTTGACTGGCAAAGCGGGAAGACTGATACATGCTTTGTAGCCACCAGTTCCATGGAAACTAACTGGCTGTGGCACAAAAGGTTAAGTCATCTAAATTTCAAAACTATTAATTATCTAACCAAGCATGATCTTGTAGATGGTCTTCCCAAGGGCGGGTTCAAGAAGGAAGGAATTTGCAAAGCTTGCCAGCAAGGCAAACAAACTAGGAAGTCCTTCAAGAACCAGTCGCCAGTCTGCCCCAGTACCAGTCAGGTACTTGAGTTGTTACACATGGACCTGTTTGGACCAGTAACACCGCAAACCATTGGAGGAAGACGATATTCGCTGGTGGTAGTCGATGACTACTCGCGCTATACCTGGGTAAAGCTTCTCAGAACCAAAGATGAGGTGAAGATCATTCTTCCAGAGTTGATCATCCAAGCTCAGAAACAGAGAGAAGCTGTGGTAAAGCGAATTCGATCAGACAATGGGACTGAATTCTGCAACAGTCTGCTGATGGATTTTTGCACGGAGGCCGGGATCAAACATGAGAGATCTACTCCAAGGCAACCGCAGCAGAATGGACTGGCAGAACGTAGGAACAGGACGCTGAAAGAAGCGGTCCGGTCCATGCTGGCTGAGTCCGGCTTGGGACAGAGTTTCTGGGGAGACGCGTTGGTGACTGCCTGCTACACTCAGAATAGAAGCGGGATCAACGACAGACTCCAGAAAACTCCCTACGAAGTGTATTTTGGTCGTAAGCCTTCTATAGCTCATCTTCGTGCATTCGGTTCACCATGTTATATCCATAATAATGGGAAGTCGAAGTTAAATGCTTTCTCGCCTAAGGCTGATGAGGGTGTGTTTGTCGGATATGGACATCCCTCTCACAAGGGCTATAGAGTATTTAACAAGACTACCCAGCTTGTGGAAATAACATGCAATGTTGTTTTTGATGAAGCTACTTTAGTGCGCAGGACCTTACGCCAACTGGCTGAAGATGTTCCTGAGGTCGAGGATGTCAGCGACCAGTTGGGTAGGAATTCTTTCGATGCTCAACCAACTGGTTCGACTAGACCTATGAATGGATCATCTTCTCAACCAGTTACCTCAGGTGCCCATCAGCAACCTGAGAGGGTCGGTGATGCAAATGACCTTGCTGAGACCTTACACTCAATCTCCCTGAGTGGATCTAGCAATAATCAAGGGGGAATTCCGACTGGAATCTTTGAGCCAGAAGACAACGATGAACCAGCTGGAATGGAGATACCAGCTGATACTGACAATGTTGGTGAAGGTTCAGGGAATCAGTCAGACGGAGAAGCTGATGAAGAAGTTCCAACTGGTGAAGATCAACAACCAGTTGTAGTTCCAGTTCCGACTGGTGATGTTCAACCGCCAGTTATTCTTCCAGCTCCGACTGGTGAAAATGTGGAAGCACCAGTCGCCAGGAATGAACCTATTTCACAGCCGGCACCAGCAGTCGCTGGTCCTCCCAGATGGCTGAGGGATCACCCAACCGATGCTATTCTCGGTGATCCGGAAGGTTCAGTTAAGACTCGACACGGCAGTGCGCTCCTGAGTTGTTTTATCTCTCAAATGGAACCTACTTCCATAGGAGTGGCGCTCGAATCTGCCGATTGGATCAATGCCATGCAAGAGGAGCTTGCAGAATTCACTCGCAATAACGTTTGGGACTTGGTGGAGAGACCATCACATCAGTCAGTGATTGGCACCAAGTGGGTTTTCAAGAACAAGCGAAATGAGAATGGCACCGTGGTCAGAAACAAAGCTCGTTTAGTCGCCAAAGGCTATAGGCAGTGTGAAGGGATCGATTTCGATGAGACCTTCGCACCAGTAGCAAGAATGTAAGCGATACGGCTGTTCCTTGCGTATGCAGCGTATCACGGCTTCACGGTGTTCCAGATGGACGTGAAGAGCGCCTTTTTGAATGGCGAGCTAAAAGAGGAGGTTTATGTCGAGCAACCTCCAGGCTTTGAAGTTGGCACCAAGGTGTACAAGCTGAGAAAGGCCCTGTATGGATTGAAACAGGCGCCCAGGGCTTGGTACGAAACGCTGTCACAATTCCTCACCAGCAATGGATTTTGGAAAGGGAAGATTGATAGGACTCTCTTTCTTCTCAAGGATGGTGGTGACATGCTAATGGTGCAGATCTATGTAGATGACATCATATTCGGATCAAGGAATATAACTCTCTGCGAGAAGTTTTCTCAACTGATGCAGACATCATTTCAGATGAGTATGATGGGCAAGTTAACATACTTTCTCGGACTCCAGGTCCAGCAGTCAGCTGATGGAATTTTTATCAGCCAGCGGAAGTATACGAAGGAGTTAATTCAGAAGTATTGCCCAGAGAAAACTAAGTCCCTCAGAATACCTATGAGCACCAGTTGTCAAATATTTCTTGATGAGCAAGGTGAATCAGTTGATCCTACCATCTACCGAGGAATTATTGGATCACTTCTCTATCTCACAGCCAGCAGACCCGACATCTCGTACTCAGTCGGAGTGTGTGCCAGATTTCAAGCCAATCCGAAAAAGTCACACATGGAAGCTGCAAAGAGGATAGTGAAATATCTGAAGGGGACTGAATCTCTTGGAATATGGTATCCCAGGAATGATGAGCTTACACTCATTGGATATTCAGATTCAGATTTTGCTGGATACCGTATAGATCGAAAGAGTACCAGTGGTACGTGTCAGTTTCTAGGACACAAGCTAATCAGCTGGTTTAGCAAGAAGCAGCACTCAGTTGCTACATTTACCACTGAAGCTGAATATGTTGCCGCTGCCAGTTGCTGTGCTCAAATTATTTGGATCAAGCAACAACTGGAGGATTATGAAGTGGACACTGGCTGTGTTCCAATCTATTGCGACAACAACAGTGCTATGTGCATCACGAAGAATCCGGTTCATCACTCTAGAACCAAGCACATAGATATTCGACATCACTTCATTCGTGATCATGTCGAAAAGAAGGATGTCAGCGTGGACTACATCAGAACTGAAGATCAACTGGCTGACATCTTCACCAAACCTCTGCCAGAAGCAAGATTCAAGGAGTTGTGCATCAAACTCGGTCTTTTGGAGATTGATGCGTGCTCTAATGATGAGGAAGAATGAGTCCCAGCTCTCATTCTGTTCTTGCTCTTCTGAAGGACGCTGATTACGACTAAGTCCAAGCTCTTAGTTGTTTTTTACTTAAGTGGTATCTCAAGATCACTGATGGATCCTACTGGCGGAACTTATCCCTCAAATGTCTAAGGAAATGAGTCCCAGCTCTCATTTCAATTTGCCAGCATACACCATCAGTTGAAATAGAATTGGGTCCCAGCTCCCAATTCCAAGTGATGAGGAGTGGATTTCTTGGAGAGAAGATTATGCGGAATAAAATTGAGTCTCAGCTCTCAATTTTTTATCTTTCAAGTTGTCAGCAGACAACTGGTGGTATATCCACGACTGGTGAAGATTGAGTCCCAGCTCTCAATTTATACTCGGGTGCCAGTCGTAAGTACCAGTTGTCAACTAGTAAGGAGGCCATGCTGACAGGGGGAAGTGTTCAACTGGCATGTAACTGTTTACCAGTTATACTACTGATGACCAGTTGAGTCCCAGCTCTCAACTGACGATCTCTTGAAGTCCAAGAGTCGTGCCAGCTGTCTCAGAAATGGCGGGATTGTTCAAATCCGACTTGCGTGTGCGTACCTCAGAATTTAATGAGGCATTTAATGCCACATTTAATGCGCACAGTGACTGCGCAGTCAAAAGCACTTTTGCGACCAATCAGAGCACGCCAAGTCAGCTCCACGGCGTAGCCCACGTCAGCACGACCGCGCACGTCGCACAGGGAACCGGGCCTGCTTATGACCGTCGATCCTCGCTTGCTGAGCATTGATCCTGGACGTCTGATCCTGCATGGCTCTTCGTATAAATACCCGATCACTTCATTCGGGTTAATCTTTATGTTTCCCTACTTTCAGAACCCTAATATCTGTTCAAGTTCTCTCATCTTCCTTTGAAATTTTCTGAAACTTGAATCTTTCTGAAGTCATGGCATCATCTTCTCAACCTCCAGCTAATAACTCTCCATCTACATCTACATCATCTTCGTCTGGTTCACCAGACCTACCCCTCGCTGAAGCCCATATGCCAACATATACTGGCATTCTAAAGATAGAGGATGTGGATTATAGTCATCCCTTAGCCAGACTGGTTCAGTTGAACAAGCCGGCAACCAGGCGACAGCTCTCTAATGCGCAGATTAGGACTGCACAGGTTCAGAAGGAGAAGATTCTGAACGCGAAGCTAGCCCTAAAGAATTATGGGCCGGAGCTGATGGAGATGGTCGACCGAGAACAGCTCCGACAGTACTTAACGGCTACGCCCACGACTTTCCATCCACACATGGTAGCCGAGTTCTACGCTCGGGCCGTGATTGCTGACGACAGGAAGTCTTTCACAACTTCTGTTTTTGGTCACCTGATCACCGTCACTGCCGAATACCTCGCCGATCTATTTGGGCTGAGGAATGAAGGAGAGGAAGTGGCCACGTATCATCAGGATGATACGGTGGAATTCCGGCGGAGGTGGGCACAATGGAAGAAGCCAGAAGTCACTGCCTTCCGGACTGGCATGAAGAAGTCCGAGATGGAGGAGTACTGGCAAATGGTGTGCGATATTGTGGTTCGCATGCTACAATGCGAGGTTGGCTCGTACGCCGAGTTAAGCCTGCGCAAGTTTTCGGTGATGTGTGCCCTAGTTGACGGAATTCAGGGCAACTGGGCCGAATTTTTCTTTGGCCGGTTGCTGGAGAATGTGGCGAGGAACATCACTGTTCCGACTGACGGCAATTTTGCGCACGCCGTATCCTTCGGGCTGAGGATCAGCCGCATCCTGGAGATGGAATTGGGTGCTGGCGTGGATCAGGGGGAACAGCTGGTTGGTTCCGACTTCATACCAGCCACGAAGGTGAAGCTGCCTCATCCAGACTACAAGAAGCCACAAAGGCTGAAAGGGAAGTCAGCAGTGGACCCTGCTGAGGTCGTTTCTGAGGAGGACTCAGAAGACCTGGGGGAGCAAGTGCCAGCTGTGGCTCTCCCACTGACTGATGAGGCAAAGGCTCAGTTGAAGAGGAAGCTGGAGACGGAGTCTCTCTTCGAAACCATGGAAGGCGCAGTGGCTGAGGCGACTGGTATCCACCCGCGGGATGTACAACTTGTACCAGTCACCAAGAAGCCTACCCACAAGAAGCCTAAGACTTCCCAGCACCAGCAGCCACCGTCAGCTGTTGCTTATGACCCTGAGTCTGGGAAGATCTCCATCCCAGTCAAGAAGTCCGTTCTGGGACTAACTGAGGAAGAGACGCTGGAGAGAATGACTCGCAAGAGGAAGCGAATCCAGACCAGAGCTCAGAAGCTGGTGGAGCAGGCGAAGAAGGAGCAGCAAGCCTCCATAGTCAGGAAGAAGCAGGCCCAGGCACGGTTGAAGGCCTTGGCCGACCAGCGGAAATTAGAGGCTGAGCTGGCAGCCCGCGATGAAGCCTATGCAAAGGTGCAGGCTGAGCATGAGGCCAGACGTCAGGCGCAACTGGCGGAGCAAGTGCGCCAGGTGGCCAAGGGCAAGTGGGATGTGCCCGATACTTCCACAAGTGCAAGGCCACCAGCACCAGCTCCAGGCGAGATATTATCCGATGAATCCTTCACTCGCCTGCTGGTGATGGGCGCTGACGAGGATGTACTATCCCTTGTGGATGAGTACCAGCCGGAGGAGGAAATCGCTGAAGTCCCTCCACCCGCGCAAGGGGGTGGTGGAGGTGAAGAAGACCCACTGGCCGCGCAAGGGGGTGCCAGTGGAGGAGAAGAAGTGCGGGCGACCACCCCGGTAAAACTGGCGAGCTTCTCGGATGTCAGTTCAGACTCCGAGGATGCAGAGGAACCAAGGGCTGAAGAGCCGGAGCAGGAGCCAGCTGAGGAGGTGGTATCTTACTCCATGGTGCAGAGGATGGAGCCCAGGGATCTGTTCCCCGATATTGATGATAAGGCTCGTCGTCCTGCCAGTCGCCCCCGATCTACAGATGCCTCGACATCAACTTCCGGGCGACCAGCAGCATCCTCTACACCACCAGCTAAGCATGCTCGAACTGAAAGGCGACCTTATATGCTCTGCATCCAAGAGCATCAACTGGTTGATGAGGATGCCTTCCAGGCTCAAGTGACAGGGGTGCACCGGTGGGAGCAGCGCGGGGAGATGGCTTTTTATAATTCAAGAGTGCCAGAGCCATCTGCATTCAACATCATACCCTTCAGCGGACTCCCCCACCAGTCGATATATGCCTCCAGAATCTCTGACTGGTGCCTGCCCCTGCAGCCAGTGGAATACTACAATTCCACCCTCTATGAATATGCGGAGAATATCACGGCGGAAGTGGAGAATGCCGTCAATGACGAGATGATATCCAGCTACCGACGACTCTGGAGGGTGGATCCGGACCTATGTCTGGAGTTTCGGAGGTGGCGGATTTTTGATCGATGCCAGCGCCTGCTGACTGTGGAGAAGCGGGCGGTTCTCTATGCCAGGCTGGGTCTTGGCTACTGGAGAGCGGAGGAGGAGTGGGCTAATGCTTTCATGGGCACTGATCCTGATTGCCCCCAACAGCTGTCTACAAGGAGGATCAAGCGTCGCTTGCTGAAAATTGCAGAGTATAGGCAGCTGACTGGAAGCTCCGGCCTCCCGCCACTGAAAAAGGTCAAGTTACCTTTCCTCCAGTTTCGAGTCACCAGTCGGGGGTACCAGCTGACGTACGCGCTCCGTCGCCTCAAAGTGCTGGTTACCCTCCCGAGGATCCCTCCCTACCATGCTGTCCTGTTCAACATGGCTGCCAGCGCTCCGCTGGTAGACCACCCAGTGGCGGAGGATCCCTCGCGTGGTTGGTGGCTGACCCTTGCCGTCCCTCCTGTTCCTATTATCTCGGGCGATCTCGTCCCTGATTCTATGGACTGGCAAGTGGTGGAATTCACAGCCCCCTCAGTTGTTTCTGAAGTCCAGCCAGCTCCAGCAGCAGTGCAAGTGGTGGAATCAGCTGAGGAGCCAGCAGTCGAAGTACAAGTAGAGGAGTCAGCAACAGCTGATGTACCAGCAGAGGCACCAGCAGCAGCTGCAGTGCCAGCGGAGGAGCCAGCCCCGATGGAGATATCAGCTGCATCTGAACCAGCAGCGGCTCCTTCCGCAACTGATGTACCTTCCTCTTCCCTTGAAGTATCAGCACAGCCAATCTCCGAGATCCATCCCCCTGCGCAGCTTCTTGCAATCATTGATGTCAGGATGGACCAGCGCTTCGCCAGCTTCTGAACCGAGATGACTCAACAGATGGAGTCAGTCACCGCTGGAGTGTCCTCCTTTTTGGCGCGGATCCAAGAGGGGGAAAGTGCGCGAGCACGGGCTGAGGCTGAGAGAGCTCGTCTTGCTGAAGAGGAGAGGAGGATTGCTGCTGAGGAAAGGGAGAAGAGCAGACAAGATATGGCAGCGCTCACTGAGATCCTGAGGTCGCTCACAAGCAGAACTCAATCACCAGGATCATCTTCTCAGCCATAGTCTAGCTTCTTCATTTTGTTGTAAGTATTTGTATCTCTAGACTAGTCAGTTTTCTATCCTGTACTTGTAACTGCAACATATTAAATGGATTGATTACTGACAAGTTGATGACAATTCCTCATTGTCCAACAAATTGTCTAAGTA
>JAPKLW010000477.1:378871-457708 GCA_026898455.1 Plectranthus barbatus
GACAGGACGCCAGCATACCCGAAGACGCAGACTAAGCCGAAATATTCAAAGGCAAGGAAGTCAGCGTCAGCTGCCAGTGGAATCCGACAGCCAGCACCAGCTGTCCAGAGATTCCACGCCCAACCTTACAAGTATGCCAGTTGCCAGCATGCTTACAAGGGATCCAAATCTCAGCGGAATACTGAGAGAAGGATATTTCCCGATAGGAGGAACACCTATCGGAGGCCTGAGCCCAATCAAAACCTTTTCTCAAGGGCTGGGAAGGCTAATCATCGTGGTCCACAATTCCAGAGACCACCAAGGCAACACAAGCGGTCGGAAAGAAATTTCCGACACCCTCGGAGGAAGAATACTTCCAGAGGAACCGCACACACAGCCACACCTTCCAAAAACAAATCCATGCATTATTTTAAAAGGAAGGGAAAGGCCACAAGTGATGTCAGCAAGGGTAACACCGAGCTGAAGATTACTCAAGTCTGGATTCCAAAAGGAATGATCCAGAGATCTAACCCTGCAGGACCCGCTGATGATCGGGGACCTAAATAATTTCATTTTCTTGCAGGAACAGGATCATGCAACACAGCTTCAGAGATCGAGCGAGTGGATCATAGATAGTGGTTGCTCGGCTCATATGACTGGTGAGGAGTTCCTATTTTCTGAACTCACCAAGGTCAGAGGACCTCCAGTTATTTTTGGTGATAACTCCAAGGGCAGAGTTATTAGCAAGGGCTGCATCGAGAAGGATGATGTCAGAATTGTGAATGTATCCCTTGTCACCAATCTGAAGCACAACCTCCTGAGCATCAGTCAGCTGTGCGACAATGGTTATACCATTGTGTTTGACAAATCAGGGTGCCAGATCAAGAATGAAGAGTCTGGCGAGACCAAGCTGAAAGGTGTCAGGAAAGGAGGTCTCTATGTTGTTGACTGGCAAAGCGGGAAGACTGATACATGCTTTGTAGCCACCAGTTCCATGGAAACTAACTGGCTGTGGCACAAAAGGTTAAGTCATCTAAATTTCAAAACTATTAATTATCTAACCCAGCATGATCTTGTAGATGGTCTTCCCAAGGGCGGGTTCAAGAAGGAAGGAATTTGCAAAGCTTGCCAGCAAGGCAAACAAACTAGGAAGTCCTTCAAGAACCAGTCGCCAGTCTGCCCCAGTACCAGTCAGGTACTCGAGTTGTTACACATGGACCTGTTTGGACCAGTAACACCGCAAACCATTGGAGGAAGACGATACTCGCTGGTGGTAGTCGATGACTACTCGCGCTATACCTGGGTAAAGCTTCTCAGAACCAAGGATGAGGTGAAGATCATTCTTCCAGAATTGATCATCCAAGCTCAGAAACAGAGAGAAGCTGTGGTAAAGCGAATTCGATCAGACAATGGGACTGAATTCTGCAACAGTCTGCTGATGGATTTTTGCACGGAGGCCGGGATCAAACATGAGAGATCTACTCCAAGGCAACCGCAGCAGAATGGACTGGCAGAACGTAGGAACAGGACGCTGAAAGAAGCGGTCCGGTCCATGCTGGCTGAGTCCGGCTTGGGACAGAGTTTCTGGGGAGAAGCGTTGGTGACTGCCTGCTACACTCAGAATAGAAGCGGGATCAACGACAGACTCCAGAAAACTCCCTACGAAGTGTATTTTGGTCGTAAGCCTTCTATAGCTCATCTTCGTGCATTCGGTTCACCATGTTATATCCATAATAATGGGAAGTCGAAGTTAAATGCTTTCTCGCCTAAGGCTGATGAGGGTGTGTTCGTCGGATATGGACATCCCTCTCACAAGGGCTATAGAGTATTTAACAAGACTACCCAGCTTGTGGAAATAACATGCAATGTTGTTTTTGATGAAGCTACTTTAGTGCGCAGGACCTTACGCCAACTGGCTGAAGATGTTCCTGAGGTCGAGGATGTCAGCGACCAGTTGGGCAGGAATTCTTCCGATGCTCAACCAACTGGTTCGACTAGACCTATGAATGGATCATCTTCTCAACCAGTTACCTCAGGTGCCCATCAGCAACCTGAGAGGGTCGGTGATGCAAATGACCTTGCTGAGACCTTACACTCAATCTCCCTGAGTGGATCTAGCAATAATCAAGGGGGAATTCCGACTGGAATCTTTGAGCCAGAAGACAACGATGAACCAGCTGGAATGGAGATACCAGCTGATACTGACAATGTTGGTGAAGGTTCAGGGAATCAGTCAGACGGAGAAGCTGATGAAGAAGTTCCAACTGGTGAAGATCAACAACCAGTTGTAGTTCCAGTTCCGACTGGTGATGTTCAACCGCCAGTTATTCTTCCAGCTCCGACTGGTGAAAATGTGGAAGCACCAGTCGCCAGGAATGAACCTATTTCACAGCCGGCACCAGCAGTCGCTGGTCCTCCCAGATGGCTGAGGGATCACCCAACCGATGCTATTCTCGGTGATCCGGAAGGTTCAGTTAAGACTCGACACGGCAGTGCGCTCCTGAGTTGTTTTATCTCTCAAATGGAACCTACTTCCATAGGAGTGGCGCTCGAATCTGCCGATTGGATCAATGCCATGCAAGAGGAGCTTGCAGAATTCACTCGCAATAACGTTTGGGACTTGGTGGAGAGACCATCACATCAGTCAGTGATTGGCACCAAGTGGGTTTTCAAGAACAAGCGAAATGAGAATGGCACCGTGGTCAGAAACAAAGCTCGTTTAGTCGCCAAAGGCTATAGGCAGTGTGAAGGGATCGATTTCGATGAGACCTTCGCACCAGTAGCAAGAATGTAAGCGATACGGCTGTTCCTTGCGTATGCAGCGTATCACGGCTTCACGGTGTTCCAGATGGACGTGAAGAGCGCCTTTTTGAATGGCGAGCTAAAAGAGGAGGTTTATGTCGAGCAACCTCCAGGCTTTGAAGTTGGCACCAAGGTGTACAAGCTGAGAAAGGCCCTGTATGGATTGAAACAGGCGCCCAGGGCTTGGTACGAAACGCTGTCACAATTCCTCACCAGCAATGGATTTTGGAAAGGGAAGATTGATAGGACTCTCTTTCTTCTCAAGGATGGTGGTGACATGCTAATGGTGCAGATCTATGTAGATGACATCATATTCGGATCAAGGAATATAACTCTCTGTGAGAAGTTTTCTCAACTGATGCAGACATCATTTCAGATGAGTATGATGGGCAAGTTAACATACTTTCTCGGACTCCAGGTCCAGCAGTCAGCTGATGGAATTTTTATCAGCCAGCGGAAGTATACGAAGGAGTTAATTCAGAAGTATTGCCCAGAGAAAACTAAGTCCCTCAGAATACCTATGAGCACCAGTTGTCAAATATTTCTTGATGAGCAAGGTGAATCAGTTGATCCTACTATCTACCGAGGAATCATTGGATCACTTCTCTATCTCACAGCCAGCAGACCCGACATCTCGTACTCAGTCGGAGTGTGTGCCAGATTTCAAGCCAATCCGAAAAAGTCACACATGGAAGCTGCAAAGAGGATAGTGAAATATCTGAAGGGGACTGAATCTCTTGGAATATGGTATCCCAGGAATGATGAGCTTACACTCATTGGATATTCAGATTCAGATTTTGCTGGATACCGTATAGATCGAAAGAGTACCAGTGGTACGTGTCAGTTTCTAGGACACAAGCTAATCAGCTGGTTTAGCAAGAAGCAGCACTCAGTTGCTACATTTACCACTGAAGCTGAATATGTTGCCGCTGCCAGTTGCTGTGCTCAAATTATTTGGATCAAGCAACAACTGGAGGATTATGAAGTGGACACTGGCTGTGTTCCAATCTATTGCGACAACAACAGTGCTATGTGCATCACGAAGAATCCGGTTCATCACTCCAGAACCAAGCACATAGATATTCGACATCACTTCATTCGTGATCATGTCGAAAAGAAGGATGTCAGCGTGGACTACATCAGAACTGAAGATCAACTGGCTGACATCTTCACCAAACCTCTGCCAGAAGCAAGATTCAAGGAGTTGTGCATCAAACTCGGTCTTTTGGAGATTGATGCGTGCTCTAATGATGAGGAAGAATGAGTCCCAGCTCTCATTCTGTTCTTGCTCTTCTGAAGGACGCTGATTACGACTAAGTCCAAGCTCTTAGTTGTTTTTTACTTAAGTGGTATCTCAAGATCACTGATGGATCCTACTGGCGGAACTTATCCCTCAAATGTCTAAGGAAATGAGTCCCAGCTCTCATTTCAATTTGCCAGCATACACCATCAGTTGAAATAGAATTGGGTCCCAGCTCCCAATTCCAAGTGATGAGGAGTGGATTTCTTGGAGAGAAGATTATGCGGAATAAAATTGAGTCTCAGCTCTCAATTTTTTATCTTTCAAGTTGTCAGCAGACAACTGGTGGTATATCCACGACTGGTGAAGATTGAGTCCCAGCTCTCAATTTATACTCGGGTGCCAGTCGTAAGTACCAGTTGTCAACTAGTAAGGAGGCCATGCTGACAGGGGGAAGTGTTCAACTGGCATGTAACTGTTTACCAGTTATACTACTGATGACCAGTTGAGTCCCAGCTCTCAACTGACGATCTCTTGAAGTCCAAGAGTCGTGCCAGCTGTCTCAGAAATGGCGGGATTGTTCAAATCCGACTTGCGTGTGCGTACCTCAGAATTTAATGAGGCATTTAATGCCACATTTAATGCGCACAGTGACTGCGCAGTCAAAAGCACTTTTGCGACCAATCAGAGCACGCCAAGTCAGCTCCACGGCGTAGCCCACGTCAGCACGACCGCGCACGTCGCACAGGGAACCGGGCCTGCTTATGACCGTCGATCCTCGCTTGCTGAGCATTGATCCTGGACGTCTGATCCTGCATGGCTCTTCGTATAAATACCCGATCACTTCATTCGGGTTAATCTTTATGTTTCCCTACTTTCAGAACCCTAATATCTGTTCAAGTTCTCTCATCTTCCTTTGAAATTTTCTGAAACTTGAATCTTTCTGAAGTCATGGCATCATCTTCTCAACCTCCAGCTAATAACTCTCCATCTACATCTACATCATCTTCGTCTGGTTCACCAGACCTACCCCTCGCTGAAGCCCATATGCCAACATATACTGGCATTCTAAAGATAGAGGATGTGGATTATAGTCATCCCTTAGCCAGACTGGTTCAGTTGAACAAGCCGGCAACCAGGCGACAGCTCTCTAATGCGCAGATTAGGACTGCACAGGTTCAGAAGGAGAAGATTCTGAACGCGAAGCTAGCCCTAAAGAATTATGGGCCGGAGCTGATGGAGATGGTCGACCGAGAACAGCTCCGACAGTACTTAACGGCTACGCCCACGACTTTCCATCCACACATGGTAGCCGAGTTCTACGCTCGGGCCGTGATTGCTGACGACAGGAAGTCTTTCACAACTTCTGTTTTTGGTCACCTGATCACCGTCACTGCCGAATACCTCGCCGATCTATTTGGGCTGAGGAATGAAGGAGAGGAAGTGGCCACGTATCATCAGGATGATACGGTGGAATTCCGGCGGAGGTGGGCACAATGGAAGAAGCCAGAAGTCACTGCCTTCCGGACTGGCATGAAGAAGTCCGAGATGGAGGAGTACTGGCAAATGGTGTGCGATATTGTGGTTCGCATGCTACAATGCGAGGTTGGCTCGTACGCCGAGTTAAGCCTGCGCAAGTTTTCGGTGATGTGTGCCCTAGTTGACGGAATTCAGGGCAACTGGGCCGAATTTTTCTTTGGCCGGTTGCTGGAGAATGTGGCGAGGAACATCACTGTTCCGACTGACGGCAATTTTGCGCACGCCGTATCCTTCGGGCTGAGGATCAGCCGCATCCTGGAGATGGAATTGGGTGCTGGCGTGGATCAGGGGGAACAGCTGGTTGGTTCCGACTTCATACCAGCCACGAAGGTGAAGCTGCCTCATCCAGACTACAAGAAGCCACAAAGGCTGAAAGGGAAGTCAGCAGTGGACCCTGCTGAGGTCGTTTCTGAGGAGGACTCAGAAGACCTGGGGGAGCAAGTGCCAGCTGTGGCTCTCCCACTGACTGATGAGGCAAAGGCTCAGTTGAAGAGGAAGCTGGAGACGGAGTCTCTCTTCGAAACCATGGAAGGCGCAGTGGCTGAGGCGACTGGTATCCACCCGCGGGATGTACAACTTGTACCAGTCACCAAGAAGCCTACCCACAAGAAGCCTAAGACTTCCCAGCACCAGCAGCCACCGTCAGCTGTTGCTTATGACCCTGAGTCTGGGAAGATCTCCATCCCAGTCAAGAAGTCCGTTCTGGGACTAACTGAGGAAGAGACGCTGGAGAGAATGACTCGCAAGAGGAAGCGAATCCAGACCAGAGCTCAGAAGCTGGTGGAGCAGGCGAAGAAGGAGCAGCAAGCCTCCATAGTCAGGAAGAAGCAGGCCCAGGCACGGTTGAAGGCCTTGGCCGACCAGCGGAAATTAGAGGCTGAGCTGGCAGCCCGCGATGAAGCCTATGCAAAGGTGCAGGCTGAGCATGAGGCCAGACGTCAGGCGCAACTGGCGGAGCAAGTGCGCCAGGTGGCCAAGGGCAAGTGGGATGTGCCCGATACTTCCACAAGTGCAAGGCCACCAGCACCAGCTCCAGGCGAGATATTATCCGATGAATCCTTCACTCGCCTGCTGGTGATGGGCGCTGACGAGGATGTACTATCCCTTGTGGATGAGTACCAGCCGGAGGAGGAAATCGCTGAAGTCCCTCCACCCGCGCAAGGGGGTGGTGGAGGTGAAGAAGACCCACTGGCCGCGCAAGGGGGTGCCAGTGGAGGAGAAGAAGTGCGGGCGACCACCCCGGTAAAACTGGCGAGCTTCTCGGATGTCAGTTCAGACTCCGAGGATGCAGAGGAACCAAGGGCTGAAGAGCCGGAGCAGGAGCCAGCTGAGGAGGTGGTATCTTACTCCATGGTGCAGAGGATGGAGCCCAGGGATCTGTTCCCCGATATTGATGATAAGGCTCGTCGTCCTGCCAGTCGCCCCCGATCTACAGATGCCTCGACATCAACTTCCGGGCGACCAGCAGCATCCTCTACACCACCAGCTAAGCATGCTCGAACTGAAAGGCGACCTTATATGCTCTGCATCCAAGAGCATCAACTGGTTGATGAGGATGCCTTCCAGGCTCAAGTGACAGGGGTGCACCGGTGGGAGCAGCGCGGGGAGATGGCTTTTTATAATTCAAGAGTGCCAGAGCCATCTGCATTCAACATCATACCCTTCAGCGGACTCCCCCACCAGTCGATATATGCCTCCAGAATCTCTGACTGGTGCCTGCCCCTGCAGCCAGTGGAATACTACAATTCCACCCTCTATGAATATGCGGAGAATATCACGGCGGAAGTGGAGAATGCCGTCAATGACGAGATGATATCCAGCTACCGACGACTCTGGAGGGTGGATCCGGACCTATGTCTGGAGTTTCGGAGGTGGCGGATTTTTGATCGATGCCAGCGCCTGCTGACTGTGGAGAAGCGGGCGGTTCTCTATGCCAGGCTGGGTCTTGGCTACTGGAGAGCGGAGGAGGAGTGGGCTAATGCTTTCATGGGCACTGATCCTGATTGCCCCCAACAGCTGTCTACAAGGAGGATCAAGCGTCGCTTGCTGAAAATTGCAGAGTATAGGCAGCTGACTGGAAGCTCCGGCCTCCCGCCACTGAAAAAGGTCAAGTTACCTTTCCTCCAGTTTCGAGTCACCAGTCGGGGGTACCAGCTGACGTACGCGCTCCGTCGCCTCAAAGTGCTGGTTACCCTCCCGAGGATCCCTCCCTACCATGCTGTCCTGTTCAACATGGCTGCCAGCGCTCCGCTGGTAGACCACCCAGTGGCGGAGGATCCCTCGCGTGGTTGGTGGCTGACCCTTGCCGTCCCTCCTGTTCCTATTATCTCGGGCGATCTCGTCCCTGATTCTATGGACTGGCAAGTGGTGGAATTCACAGCCCCCTCAGTTGTTTCTGAAGTCCAGCCAGCTCCAGCAGCAGTGCAAGTGGTGGAATCAGCTGAGGAGCCAGCAGTCGAAGTACAAGTAGAGGAGTCAGCAACAGCTGATGTACCAGCAGAGGCACCAGCAGCAGCTGCAGTGCCAGCGGAGGAGCCAGCCCCGATGGATATCAGCTGCATCTGAACCAGCAGCGGCTCCTTCCGCAACTGATGTACCTTCCTCTTCCCTTGAAGTATCAGCACAGCCAATCTCCGAGATCCATCCCCCTGCGCAGCTTCTTGCAATCATTGATGTCAGGATGGACCAGCGCTTCGCCAGCTTCTGAACCGAGATGACTCAACAGATGGAGTCAGTCACCGCTGGAGTGTCCTCCTTTTTGGCGCGGATCCAAGAGGGGGAAAGTGCGCGAGCACGGGCTGAGGCTGAGAGAGCTCGTCTTGCTGAAGAGGAGAGGAGGATTGCTGCTGAGGAAAGGGAGAAGAGCAGACAAGATATGGCAGCGCTCACTGAGATCCTGAGGTCGCTCACAAGCAGAACTCAATCACCAGGATCATCTTCTCAGCCATAGTCTAGCTTCTTCATTTTGTTGTAAGTATTTGTATCTCTAGACTAGTCAGTTTTCTATCCTGTACTTGTAACTGCAACATATTAAATGGATTGATTACTGACAAGTTGATGACAATTCCTCATTGTCCAACAAATTGTCTAAGTACTTACTTACCAGCTGAACTTACACTTCCAGTGTAATCAGCACCAGCACTCGTATCACACACTTTAAATCTTTTTGCTCTGATCTCAATTTTCATATTTTAAACGAGCAATATCTCTCCTGGTTTGAGGGGGAAGATTTTTAGTTAGAGCTGATGTGAGGAAGTATTTTCATGGGTTTAGATCTGATAGGCTTATTTGTAAAACCCTGAAATCTCCTGTAACTTTCTTCATCAGCTGAGTGCTCGCTGGTTAGGCTTTGATCGCACCAAAAAGGGGGAAATTGTTGGGAAATTTGGCTAAGTTTCCTTTCCCCAGTAGCTACTTGTTTAGATTCTAGTCTTGGTGTTTTGGTGGATCAAATCCTAAGTCCTACCAGCGTCAGTTTGTCTCTAGAATAGCTCTAGTCTCAAATGTAAAGTCCTGTTTAGGTCTTTTGAGTTGTAAGTCGCAGCTGATCAAGACTCATGGTGGCTACTGTTCACCAGCATGAGATGTACTTACCAGTTGAGAAAAGTCTCACCAGCAAGCGACTGACAAGACTCGTGCTGACACTGTTCACCAGCATGAGAAGAGCTAACGACTGGCTACTGTTCACCAGTTGGGAAGGTTTTTCATCAGCAGGCGGCTGACCAACCTTACCAGCAGAATAGGTGTTCTCACTGACACTGTTCACCAGCGGTGAAGTCACCAGTCATGGGAGATTCCAAGAGTTAACATCAGACATATTGGTAGACTTAGATTGTGCCAGCGCAAGTCACCAGCAGAGACTGCCAGCACAAGATCACCAGAATGATCTACCAGTCGGATGTTACCAGCAGAATTCAAGATTCGCTCTCCCAGAGTCTTAGAGACAAAAAGAAGATTCGTCGAGGAATAAACTGACAAAGTATGACTTTTAAGGGAGGATACCTTAAAGTCTATCAGTTCAAGACACCAGTTCCGATTCCTCGTACTGACGAATAGTGCCGTTCTGACATAAAGAGATCAATGTCAGATAAAGTGGACAAAAGCATGGCGCTTTCCGGAAATTCCTACCTGCCGCCGTCTGAAGGACATGCGAGGACAGAGATCTTTTCCGGATGTGTCCAAACGGCTAGAAGATTTGAATCGGATCCCTCGGCTATAAATACCTGGGATCCACCAACATTCAATACTCTTCTCGCCATACTCAACTACCGAAAGTCTGAAACTTTATTGCAAGCAAGCAAAACTTTCGAGGCTTTTCTTAAAGCTTTCCGTGTGTTGATTTCTTCAAACACGAGACTTCAAGCTTCCAGCTTGTAAGTTACTGATCTCTTTGGTGTTCTTTCTCTTCCGAGGAAGTTCACAGCAGCTCTTGTGCCAGCCAGCACTTGAGTTATTACGGGCTTTTGCCGTATTGAGAAGATACGTTCTTGGGAGAACTAAACACCTAGTGAAGCTGTCGAGGTTGAAGTGACGTGCTCGCACTCCACCAGCTGATCAGAGTTGAAGAAGGACAAGGCCGGGAGCGGTTGATCTAGTGAACTGGTGGACAAGGCATTCACCAGCTAGAGATAGATCGTAGGACGCTTGTACCCGATTACTCTTAGTGAAATTTCCAGTGCTACGACTGGAGAGTGGACGTAGATCAGTTGATCGAACCACTATAAATCCTTTGTCTTTTATCAGCTTTCTGCATTTCATACTGATTTAAAACCCAGCACCCAAGTGCTGGTGTATATCTGAAAACTGATATAACTGTGCAAACAAGACTAAAAATATTCCAAGTCTTGAGCTACCAACTGACGAGCCAGTCGCCAGTCAGCTGAGTACGCAAAGTGCAAGTTGACTTACCAGCTGACAAGGTCCCAGTCAGCTGAGTAACCAGCAGAGTGCAAGAAACGATTAACCATATTTTCCGCTGCCAAGTTATACCCTAATAATCCAGGACCAACACAATGAACTCGAAAGAACGAGGTCACTTAGTGAGGAACTAAATTATTTAAGAGAAGAACACATCAAATTGTTCAAAGATTTCGAAAAAGTGTCAAAAGAACGTGATTTTTTAAAGAAACTTGAGACTGCTGAGTGTAATTGTTCTTTTAAAAGGAGCTCAAGAACTTTGAATGAGATTTTGAGTGTTCAAAGACCTCCATCCAATAAATTTGGACTTGGATTTATTGAATGCCATAATGAAAAGGAAGTCTTGAACAATCAGGAATCCACTTCAGGAACTGAGGAAACTCATTTAGGCTTTGTTAAAGCGAAACTCAGTTCAAGTGATATGTTGGAAAAGGGAAAGGTAAATTCTGGTCAAAAAGTGACACAAAACTGGCATCTCAACAGAACGCTAACACAGTTGGAAAACTGTATAAGCAAACTATCAAGAGGAAAACTGACCTTCCTTCAAAACTGGATAAGAGAAATGTTCCCTATGCAAGGAATCCAGTTTTACCAACAAGAACGACTAAGCGACATGCAAATGTTACAAGGAAGTCGCTTCAACAATCGGAGATTAATCAGAGAAATTATGACAGAACTACTGCTCATTATACTTACTATCCAAATAGGGGGAACACCTATTCGAGGCCAGAGTCTAGACAATTCTATGCTCAAAAGACTGTGTAAGACAAAGTCTACACACCCGAGAACGTTTTCTTGAGACTCTTTCCAGAACAGTCACTTCAGAAAGTGTTCACACACCACACCTTTTAATAACATGCATTCACACAGCACACACCTTTTTAGAAGGAAGGCTGATCAAACACAAAAAAAGGGTAATTTAGTTTCACAAACTGTAAGAGTGAAACAAGTGTGGATACCAAAAGGTTGGATCCATATGACTAACCTTGCAGGACCCAAAAGGATACGGGGACCTAAATGAATTTTCTGTGTTGCAGGGTACGGTTTGCTAAAGAAGGAAAAGACCTAGATATTAGACAGCGGATGTTCGGCTCACATGACAGGAGAAAAAGGATTGATCAAGAACCTGGAAATGTACGAAAGAGTAACAGTCAACTTCGAGAACCTTGCTTCTCATAGCTTCAGCAAAGCATTTTGGCTCTTCAGACTCAATCTCTTCAGCCACAACAAATGCATATGCTACAAGATCAGCATAGCCGAATCTTTCAGGAGCTCTAATTCTCCTCCTCTCTCTATCTCTAGTCAACTGATAATTTGATGGCCCAGCTTGCTCACAAGCTTCAGGTTCATCTTCAATTGGAGATAAGTTTCCCGCTATTTCAGATAGCTCCACATCAGTTGTGGTATCATTACCAACAACCAGCTCAATTGGAGATAAGTTTCCCGCTATTTCCTGATGTTGCCATTCTCCAACAAGATGCTCCTTGAAAACAACTTCTCTGCTGATAATACATTTCTTCATACCCCATTCCAGACACCACAATTTGTATCATATGACTCCTTCAGGATATCCCAGAAATATACATTTAACAACTCTCTTTCCCAATTTATCTTCTTTAATATGTTCATATGCAATGCACCCAAAGACTCTCAAGTTGCTGAAATTTGGTGGATGTCCCGACCAAACCTCCTCGGGTGTCTTGAAATTCAACATAGTTGAAGACACCGGTTGATAAGATATGCAGCCGTAGTAACAACTTCAGCCTAGAAGACCTTTGGTAAGTTAGCACTTATGAGCATACACCTTGTCCTCTCCAACAAGGTTCGATTATATCTTTCAGCTAGCCCATTTTGTTGTGGTGTTCCAGCAACAGTCTTATGTCTTGCGATCCCATGATTTCTACATAATTGATCAAACTCTCCGGAACAGAATTCCAAGCCGTTATCAGTTCTCAGCTTCTTCACCTTTCTGCCACTTTGATTTTCAACTAGGATTTTCCACATTTTGAATTTCTCCAGAACTTCTGATTTTGTCTTCAAAATGTAAATCTAAACTTTCTTACTGAAATCATCAATAAGTGACATAAAATACTTTGCCCCACCTTGTGAGCGAACTCATGAAGGTCCCCATAAATCCGAGTGAATATAATCAAGTGGACCCTTGGTTCTGCTTACTCCAGTTCCAAACTTAACTCTATGAGACTTACCAAACACACAAGTCTCACAGAAGTCCAACTCCTTCACTTGATCTCCAAGAAACAGTCCCTGTCTTGTGAGCTCTTGCAAGCCTCTCTCACTTACATGACCTAACCTTTTATGCCACAAGGTTGTCTTATCATCAGATACATTTGTTGCAACTCTAATGAATGTACGTACTTCCAATAAGAGAATATATTCCATTTCTCCTGGTTCCTTTCATCACCACCAATGAGCCTCTACAAATCCTTATAGCTCCAGCTTCAAGCCTGATTTGATAACCCAACTCATCTAGCATTCCCAGAGAAATAAGATTTCTCTTTAGCTCAGGTATGTGCCTTACATTGTGCAATACCCTTTCAGCTCTGTATAGAATAAAATCTTTTATTTCACTCACTGAGATACAATGTACAAGTACATATATATAGAGGAGAAAATAAATCTAATCTAAGTTAATTACAAAAGATATACAAGATATTCTCTAATATACTATGGAAGATATTATATATTGAGTAATATATCTCAAGACCCCCCCTCAAGCGAAGACGAATGTAGTCGAAGCTTGGAACAGAAATATTCGAATAGCGGACGAGGCAGGCTCTTCGTAAACATGTCTGCGATCTGGTCCTCGGAGGGTATGAACTTTGTCTTCAGCTGATCGGAGCTTACAAGTTCTCGTACAAAATGATAATCAATATCAATATGCTTTGCACGCTTATGAGAGATCGGATTTTGTGTGAGGAACAAAGCACTTGAATTATCCGAGAAGATGGTAGGTGGCGTAGGGAGAGAGATGCAAAGATCACGTAATAAATTTACCACCCACAGTAACTCGGAGGCAGTGTTCACGATGGCACGATATTCCGATTTACAGCTGGAACGCGAAACTGTCGGTTGCTTTTTCGCGCTCCATGATATGACGTTTGGTCCCAAAAATATTGAGTAACCATAAGTAGACCGCCGTGTGTCCGGACAACGCGCCCAATCAGCGTCGGAGTAACCAACCAAATTGATATCACCAGGATGAAAAGTGAGACCGTAGTGAACGGTTCCCTTTAAGTAGCGAAGAACTCTCTTGACGGCCTGAAAGTGTTCGGTGATAGGATTTTGCTGATACGGACTTAAAGTGTTGACTGAGTAGGCGAGGTCCAGGCGCGTGATTGTAAGGTATTGTAGAGCACCAAGAAGAGAGCGATACAGGGTAGGATCATCGAACGATGGTCTATCTTTGACGAAGGTGACGCCTGGGTCTAGCGGAGTGGAGACCGGCTTAGCATGAATCATGTCCGATCGCTTAAGTATGTCAAACGCATACTTGGCCTGCGGCAGAATTAGCTTTTCGCCTGAGTAAGAAGCTTCAAGACCAAGAAAGTAACCCAGTTTTCCAAGATTTTTGGTAGAAAATTCTGAGTTAAGTCGAGCCATCAAAGAAGCCAGTGCTCGTGCATTGTTCCCTGTGATGATTATGTCATCGACATAAACCAATAGATATATTGTGACGGATGCACGATGCAGAACGAACAGAGATGTGTCAGCGGAACTGCAGAGAAAACCCAGAGATAGGAGGAAAGTCTGGAAATGCTGGTACTAAGCCAGCGGGGCTTGACGAAGACCATAAATTGCCCGTTGTAGCTTACAGACATAAGAGGGTCGAGTAGGGTCAATAAATCCCGGTGGTTGTTCCATGAAGACCGGAGTGGAAAACACACCATTTAGGAAGGCATTCTTGATATCCAGTTGATGCAACGGCCAAGAGTTCATAACAGCGATGGATAAGACAATTCTGACAGTGGAAGCCTTGACGACGGGGCTGAAAGTGTGAGTGAAGTCGAACCCAAGTACTTGGCTAAACCCTTGAGCAACCAGACGTGCTTTATAGCGGTCAACTAAACCATCTGCTAATAATTTCGTGCGATATACCCATTTAGAACCTACGACGTTAGAGTCGTCCGGCCGGGGAACAAGAACCCAAGTATTATTTTTCCGAAGAGCCGACATCTCCTCATTCATGGCATCAACCCATGCAGGAACCTTTAATGCAGACTTAATACCACGAGGTTCAGGTAATGCTGAAGAGACAGAGTAAACAGAGACCAAGTTAATGTCAACAGGATAACGTGGTTTAAAAATACCTGCTTTGGCGCGTGTTTGCATGGGGTGAAGGCCGAGGGGCTGAATTGGAGGAGGCGGATCATTTCGCGGTGGGGCTGGGTTTTGATCGGCTTGAGGTTCAGGTGTTGGCGTTGGGACGGGTGGATGCGGCTCGATTGGGGAATCAGAAGCTGCGGAAGTACAAACGATGCAAGGAGTAGGGTTTGGAGAGTCGCGGCTAGGGATAGGAGCGGTGGAGGGAATCGGCGATTGATCACCGAGGTAGGATGTGAGTTCGAGCTTGGAAGAACTAATCGATGTATTTGCTTGGATGATAGGAAGGCATAGTTCATCGAACTTTGCATGTCGTGTAATATAGACACGAGAGGAAATAGGGTCTAGGCAGCGGAAGTCTTTGTGATGTGAGCTATAACCTATGAAGATGCAAGGGATACTACGGGGTTGTAGTTTGTGTTTGTTGTAGTCACGGAGACATGGAAAGACACGACAGCCGAAGGTACGGATGGTGTCGAATGAGGGAGATGTATGAAAAAGCAGCTCATAGGGAGATTTATTGTGCAGCAGAGAAGTCGGCAGACGATTTATAATGTAAACTGTCGTGCTGAAGGCTTCAACCCAGAGGGATTGAGGGACGACAGAGTGGAAAAGAAGGGATAGACCTGTTTCCGTGATATGACGGTGTTTGCGTTCTGCTCGACCATTTTGAGAGGGTGTGTATGGGCAGGATATTTGATGGTGGATACCCGAAGATTGAAGATGTGTTTTTAGACGGGAATTTATGAATTCAGTGCCACCATCGCTTTGAAACTTTTTGATTTTTTGTGTAAATTGTTTTTCAACAAATACATGAAAATGTGTAAAAATTTCAAAGAAATCGGACTTGGCACGCATCGGATAAAACCAAACAAAGCGAGAATAGTCATCTATAAAAATAGCATAGTAACGATAACCAAACTTGGAAGTGACGGGGGAGGGACCCCAAAGATCACAGTGAATGAGTTCTAAGACCTGACCGGATCGACTCTCAGAAACTGGAAAAGGTAAATGGGAACTTTTGGCTAACTGACACGACATACACAATGTTGAACTAGAAGAACTAGAAATACCAAGATGCTGCTGAGTGCTCAGAAGGTTAATTGTACGAGCTGCAGGATGACCAAGACGGTTGTGCCAAGTGTCAAAACTGGCGTGAGGACGGCGGCTTTGATTTAGGGCGGTAAGGGCGGACACTGGATTCCTCAGCACGTACAACCCATGCCTACGCACGCCGTTTGCAAGTATATTTCCGCTGTCCCGAGCTTGGATTGTGAACTGCATGTCAGTAAACAAAACATTAACCGGAAAGTCATGAGTTAATCGAGTAACAGATAACAGATTCTTCGTAATGTTTGGAACAACTAAAACATTCTTCAGTGATAAGTGTGGAGAAAGATGCAAAGAACCAATGCGAGTGATACGCAGACAATCACCATTACCAACAGCAACGTGATCGGAACCTAAATAGTCCGATACGTTGTCCAAGTTAGAAGCATCCTTCGAGATGTGAGCAGTGGCGCCAGTATCTAAATACTAGTCGAAAATAGAATTCGGAGAAATGGAACAATTTGCAGAGAACGCCTCTGCAAGTTGGGCAGTCTGCGAAGCATGAGACCCACGAACGAAAGACCTATCAAAATGCTGGGAACAATCAAACGCGTCAAGACCCGTTTTGCGACAGAAATAACACCAAGGTGGGCACCGCTGTTTGTTTCCGCCTTTGGATTTTCCTCGGCCACGCGACTTGTTTTCATAGGAACCAGAGTCACGTGATGATGAAGACGCATGGAAGGCAACTGTCGTAGCAGACGACGTGGAATCAGCGGACTTTAAGAACAACTCATGGCTGAGAGCTTTGGCGAGAAGAGTGTCGAAGTCCGGGAGAGGTTCTTGCGCCATCTGAACAGCGGTGAAGTTCGAAAAACTGGCGCTTAAACCACGTAGAAACCAATGAGATTTGTCGGATGAGTCAATTGGACGACCTATCGCCGACAATTGATCGCACACACACTTGAAGCGTCGGCCATAATCTGCAACCGGAATATCGCCTTGCTTTATAGAGATCAGATCATCTTTGAGGCTTAATTCCCGAGCCTTCGAACGATGGCTATAAGACCGAGATAAGGCTGTCCAAACTTCGGGAGAAGAAGAGCAACCAATAATAACAGCCATGGATTCTTCTGTGAGGGTAGACACGAGAAATAACTTGATAAGTTGATCGCGAGAATACCACTTCGAATAGTCCGGATTAGGGGCAGCAACACCGGCGGTCGGAGGAAGCATGCGTGGGGGCGCCGGCAGTGAACCATCAATATACGGAAGAAAGTTCTGCGTGATAAGAAGAGGCTCTATCTGTGCATGCCATAAGAGATAATTTGAGGAGGTGAGCTTGATCGTCACCATGTGTATCATCGTCGACAACGGAAGGACGGGCAACTCGCCAGGGTCTGCGGGCTGTGCCATGAACGGCGGTGGCGACGAGAAAAGATGGAGGAAAAAAATCGAGACTCTTAATTAGGGTTTAGCCAATCTTAGGCTGATACCATGTAGAGAATAAAATTTTTTATTTCACTCAATGAGATACAATGTACAAGTACATATATATAGAGGAGAAAATAAATCTAATCTAAGATAATTACAAAAGATATACAAGATATTCTTTAATATACTATGGAAGATATGATATATTGAGTAATATATCTCAAGAAGCTCTATCAAACATCTTCACTCTAACAGATCTCATTCCCACAACCTTACAAGCTTTGTTGTTTCCCAAGAGGACACTTGCATTGTCTACAGATTTATAATCATAAATCCATGACTTGTTAGGAGTCATATGGTAGGTACACCCCGAATCCAACACCCATTCTTTTTCAGAATTCTCAGTTGATATCACGAGCACTTCCTCTGATTCATAGCCTTCATTAGCTACAACTACATCAGCTTGCTCAACCTCAACTTTTCCCTTCTGCTTTCTCTCTGGGCAGAATTTGTTTATATGTCCCTCCTTGTGACAATGAAAGCACTTCACCTTTGGTTGTCTTGAACCAGATTTAGATTTTGACGTTCTTCTTGGAGACTGATAATCTTTCTTATTAGTTCTACCTCTAATATTCAACCCCTCAGAATGACTTGAGCTCTTCTCTTCATTCTTACAATTCATCTCTCTTGAATTTAATGAAGACTGAACTTCCTCAAGTGTTAGAGACTCTCTTCCTTACAACAATGTTTCTTTAAAATGTGAGAAACTCTTGGGCAATGAACTCAACAGTAATAAGGCTAGATCTTCATCTTCAATGGTAACATCAATATTCTCCAAATCCAAAACCAACTTGTTAAACACATCAAGTTGTTCATTTATAGATTTTCCCTCTTGCATCTTAAACGAGTAAAGAGCTTGTTTAAGATATAGACGATTTACTAGAGATTTAGTCATATACAAAGCCTCCAACTTTGTTCATATACCAGCCGTCGTTTTCTCTTTAGACACTTACCCCAACACCTTGTCTCCTAGACTCAAAATCACAGCACTATGTGCTTGCTCCATCTTCTATTTTTTTTGTTGCTCTGTTAGTGTATCTGGGAATCCAACCTCTCCCTTCAAAGCATCGGCAAGTCCCTGATGCACGAGCAATGCACTCATTTTGAAGTGCCACAAACCGAAGTCATTTACTCCGGTAAACCGCTCTACTTCGAATTTCGCTGATCCCATTCTTCTCTGATTTAGTTCCACGTTCACCGTACCATTTGTTGTGAATAACCCAGCAAATCAGAGAAGAAGATGATAAACAGTAAACAGAATAAGAAGAAAGAAGACACAAAGAATTATAGTAGTACGAGCTTATGCTCTACGTCCACTTCGGAGCAAGTTTCAAAGTTTTCTATTGATTCAGGGGAAAATATAAAGTGCAATCTTCACAGAGAATGTTTTTCCACTATCTAGATATCCTCTCTGTTGTTCTCTCTTAGATGCAGAGAATAAACAAATGTAAGTGCTTAGAAAACTTCCCAAGGAAGCTACCAAAGAAAAGGTAATATTGGGAACCACATCACTTAGGATAAAGTGATGATTAGACAACTTCTTTTCTCTCTTCTCAATGCGAGCATACAGCTTCCAGCACTTCTAGCATTGCTTCTAGCACACTGCTTCCAACATAGCTTCCAGCATACTGCTTTTAGCACACTACTTCCAGCATACTGCTTCCAGCAAACTACTTCCAGCAAACTGTGAATTATTGAGACTACATCTAAACAACAAGCTTTTGAATTAATTTTTGGCCACATCTTGACCACTTTTCTAATGAAAAAATGCGAACAAAATTAAATGGATGTCATATGGCACGAGTCACGACACGTAGAGGTGGGGCATCACTTCATCTTTTATGCAAAAATCTGGGTCCATACTTTATTGATATTACAAAAAGTATGATTTAATTATAATTCAATTAAAGAGCAAGTAAAAGAAGTGGTAACAATGGTTCAAAGAGAGAGAGAATATTGGGTTCAAGTTACATGATGTTTACATGAAGCATTAATCAATCGATTTAAATTAAATTATGTGGGTGATTAATGGAATGTCATTATTACTCGATCAAGTAAACTACTCCCTCCGTCCCACACGAATTGTCCCTCTTTCCTTTTTTGTCCGTCCCACACAAATTGTCCCCTTACCTAAAATGGAAAGTTTTTACACACTAACTAATAAAATAATAATTTTATCTATCTCTACCACATTCCACTACATTGGTTATTGTGCCATGTCCCAAGGGGACAATTCCCTTGGGACGGAGGGAGTATATATTTATTGAAATGTAATCCAATTTAAATTAGATCTCCACTACACTTGGTTGAAAAGGTGAGCAATATATTTCGCTAAATAATGAGTTCACAAATATGATATTTTTACGCATATATTAAGTGGTGCGGAATTTATCTCAAAAAGGGGGAATATCATCTACATCGTCATCAATCCTTAACAAAATGATGTCACAAGCAGTGTAGACAATGATAGGGGATAGTTTTTGGCAAGATAAAAGGGACTACTGCAAAATTTTCTATTCCACTATGGTTGTAACAATTTTACCCTTAGTCTTGTATAATATCACCCAATCCAAACTCACCTTTCATGGATCAACAGGGTAGGGTAGATTTTGATGTTGGGCAGTTTTTACATAAACAACCCTATGTTCTTATGTAAATATTGATATTGCATATGTATTGCCAACCATCTAATGATATGACTTATACATATCAATCAACGAGCGCGGGCATCACAATGCATTCTTGTGCTACAATACAGGATAACTTATTAATTGTAAGATGTAGAGTTATTTTAAATATTTTATATTATGTATTGTAACCCTACGAACGAAAAAATAATAAGAAAATCGCTTCTCTTCTGTGGACGTAAGCAAATGCCAGTAAATTTTGCTCATATTTTTAATTGTTTTTGTTTATAATTCATGTTATTTAGCCATTGAATCACAACAACATATTCATAGTAAAATAACCCAAATCCCAAATTTAGATTTTTGAAGTTTTTGACCTATGATAGGACTTGATGTATCCCGATAATGAGACCTGACTTATCCCGATGATGGGATTCCCGTGAAGCTCCACGTTGTGCGTGAGGGGGGTGTATTGAAGTTGAATATCCCACATCGACCATGAACCTGAGAGTATACCACTATATAATAGTGGAGGTCCTCTCTCCTTACAAGCCGTTTTTCTAGGGAGAAGTGGAGATCTTTACGGAACTTGATGGCCTAGTGAATATTAAAATATCTATCTATATATGTATTATATATAGAATCTTGTATTGATCTCAGAATTGGTGGGAAAACATATTTGACAGAAATGGAATGATGAATATGTAGCTAGGAAAGACTTCTCATCTGCGGGGACCTCGACTTTAATTTCTTACCAAAGACTGGTGAGAAGTGAGGACACATGGCAACACAAGACAAACTGGTCGTGGATTTTCTTTGCATGCATTTAAACCCCTTTTCTTCTATTTTTACGGTCAACTTTTTTTATTCACTAACCTTTACATTTCTTATAATTAAGCAAGCTCATGATTTTCTAATATTATAGACACTAAGTCTTGCTTCTTCCATCTCAGTAGCAAATTAATAGCAATGAGCAGCAACTCCGACCCTTCGTTGCAAAAGGAACTGGAAGCTCCCATGCCTTTGATCGGCATGTATGTTGCTATAGCCTCCCTAGCTTGCTCACTCTCCTTGGCCGCCGATGTCATCCATGGATTCCGGAGCAAAAAGCTCTGGTTCCCTTCCAAATACTTCTCTCTCAACTCCTTTTCCTTAACGCTTCTCTCAGTTGCTCTCAAGCTCCCCATCGATCTCACCACCGATATGTCGGCTTTTACCGACAGATTAGCCAAGATTAGCAGCCTCGCTCTCATGTCCACCGCCATGGCCAGTTTCATGCCGTCCTTGGGCTCCATGTCCGACAGAGACATTCTTGTCAATGTTACTGCATTAGCCATTCTTATCATCACTGTGGTTGCTGATGTCTGCCTCCAAGTTGTCGGGACGCGGTCGTTTCTCCACCACCGCGTCCTCTTCCCTGAAGAAATCCTTGCTCTGAGCTTGATGCTGCTTCTCCTCCTCGTGCTGGGATCAACCGCGATTATGGTGTTGACCACGAAAAAGTTCCTCGACGCCAAGTATCAAGAAAAACGCAGTTCGGTTTCGACCAAAGAGTTCTCGGATACAGTCGATGGGCTGAGAAATGTGGTGAAGAAGAACTGGGTGATGGCTGAGACTAGCAGCCCACAGTTCGTGATCGCTCGTTCCGCCGCCTCGGCCGCCTCCGGTTTCATTTGCCTCGTAAACGCTGTGATTTTGGTACAGGCTATTGTTCGGACAGGGGTGGCGCATAGAAGCCTCAGCTTGACTGGCTCCAGCTATGGCTGCTCGGCTGCTCCACTAAATGGATTCTTCTGGCGCAGACTGTCGGTGTGATTGTTGGCACCATCTCCACTTCTTTCCGATGGGGCATTGCCGTCAGTTTCAGGTGCTCGGGGTCGTGGAGCTTCAAAGATGCATTCAAAGTGGAGGATTATTGGACTCGGAAGCTCACTGAATGGAAGGAAAGCTCGATTCCGTCACTAATTACGAACCACAAATGCAGAAAATTTATCTACACCGTGAGAGGACTCCTTCTGTATTTCATTCGCAGAATTCAAATCATTGTTGTTCAGTTCAACAAGCTTCTTCTTCTCATCTCATGTTTCATAACAGAGTCACTCATCTTACTTTTCCAGAATTTCTCAAAATCTACTGACTCTGATCCAAAAGAAGTTGGCCGTGAAAATTTCTTGAAAGAATTTAGGCACCATTCTCTGCGGCTGGAAAGGGAGGCGGACTTACCGGACTACATGCTGCGGAGAATTTCCAAACGTGTTGATGAAGTGCTGCAGGAAGCTCGCTGGCGGAAACCCGTGGGTCTGATTGAGTTTCTGCGCAACTCCACCTTCAAAGGCGTCGCTGAATTCGACAGCCATCGAGTTCCAAGCATACATGGTAAAGATCCCAAAAACTGCTGGTCTCTAGCTGTAGTCACACTCACAAGCATTGCGATTTCACTCCCAAATGTTCCAGACGCCAAGGTTGATGAGCTGTTGAGCAACGTGGGCGACGGCCTCTTCTTCGTAAAGGTGGTGGAGAAGAGCTTCTACAAGAATGGAGAGTGGAAGAACATAAGAAAAGCTGCTGATTGTTGGTTGAGAGTTTCTCTCTTCAGAAAATGGCAAGAAATCAATCTACATGAAATCTCTTCCACGAGTATCAACTCGAGACGGGCACTCGAAACTCTGGTGGAAAGAGGCAAAACAATGGCGTCGGCTTTGCAAACAGACATACCAGATTGCCCCATGTTCAACCCTGCTAACTGGCCGCCTAAAACCATTGCAGCCAACTCAATGTACAGGATGAGCAGCACCATCTTGGACGCCTGTGATGAAGAAAACGCGTCGACTGATGAGGAATTGTTCGAGCGATTATCTAGAATGATCGCAGATATTGTAGCAGCTTGTCTCACTAATTTAGGACGCGTGATAGCTAAAAAGTGTCACCGCAAAGCGACAGAGGATAGGGAGAGGAGCGTTTTCGAAGCCGCTCGTCTCCTGGGAAAGAGTGAAGATATTCTCGATTTTGTGATGCGTGGTGATCTGCCTCCAGGGTTGAGTCGTGGTTATGCAGCTGCGTATATCGAACAATGGAGACGGTCGTTTTCAGAAGGAAGAAGTATAAATCACAGTGATGGAGCATCTGCTGCAACGTAGGTAGTAGTTTTGCTAAATAGGCTGAATTTTCGTTTTGGTTGGAATCAGAGATTATTATTTCTCATTTAAGGCTTGCAAATTTGAAATTAGGAAAACGATACATTCATAACTAAACAACAACACTCAAGGCAAATTGATAAATTGTCCAAACCATAAAAAATTAAATTTGAATAAAACAATTAGTTTGTAGAATGATAAGTAGGATCAAATTTACAGAAATACATTATCGAAATAATTTCAAAAACAAACTAAAATAAAGACATTAAACAAGGAAATTAAATAGGGGATTTATTTACTAAGAAAAAAAATAATCTAAAAAAAGAAGAATTGTAAATTGTAATTTAATTTCCAACATATGTTATTTTTGCAAAAATAACTTGATTTTTTCAAAATTACAATTTAAATTTTAACGTTTGTACATTTTATTAATTTAATTCCTAGAATTCTAAACATGCAATTTAATATTTTTTTTTATTTTTCTTAATTTAATACCCAACATATACAAGATTTGTATTTTATTTCCCCACACTTACAAAGTTGTGTTTCGTCTCTAATATTTACAAATAATATTTTTACTACTAACGTTTATCTATTTTAATAAAAATAGTCTGCATTTATAAAATCATATTTTACTTCCTAATATATTTATGCAAAGATAAATTTATCTTCCAGTTATTAACTATCTGTATCTATCTTACTAAAAGGGAAACGTGAGTTCCCGCCCAAATCCAGCCAAAAGCATAATACTCCCTCCGTCCCATTAGATTAGTCCAGTTTGGTTTAGGAACAGAAACCAATGTTTGTGAGTGTAGTGGAATTAATATTTTATTGATGTGAGGGAATTTTTTTCCATTTTAGGAAAGTGGACTAATCTGGTGGGACAGACGAAAATGAAAATATGGACTAATCTGGCGGGACGGAGGGAATACAATCTTTTCTCATGCAAGAAAATATTTTTACTAAAAATAATTCCAATCACCTACACCTACAAACCTACTGCTCATCTTCTACAACTTTCAAGAAATTTGAAAGTTACATTACATTCCTAAGATTTTTTGAAATTCAAATGTACAGCAATAGAGCCATTTTCTATCTATAAATACAGCTTTGTCATTTCTACATTAAAAAAAATTCATCTTCGCTTGAATTTGAGAGGGCCTAAATTATTCTTCTTGCCAAAGGTCTTACTCTCTTAGGCTCAGTCACCGTATCTCATGCCATCCTGTCTTGCCGGAATATCCAGAACGGCAATGCTTCAAACCATACATCATTTTGCTCGGCGTGTCGCATTCCTTCACGGGCTTTCAGATCACCGCGCGCATCCCGTCTAGCCAAGACGTGCCTAACAAAGGTAGTTTCAAGTGGAGCTCGCGAAAAATATAGAAAATCTTGGAGCAAAGATTATTCAAGGTATCTCACCATTTTATTCAAACTGTAGTGACAATAATTCATTTGTGCAGGTTTATATTTTCTTACTATTTACCAAATATAGGTTTTGGAGAAGAGAAAAGACACATAAATAGAGGTGAATTCACGCAAACTGAATTACTTGCCCCGCACAGTCACCACCCAATTCGACAACATTGTGGAGAAATCGACATGTTCGGTCGATTACAAAAATAGAAAAGAAACAAATTAACAAGAGGGAGGGGTTCAGCTACGAGTAGATATATAGTTGTTGCGGTTGGACGAATGGAACGAGAAGAAGACACGAGTAAATCAATTGAAGATTTCACACACATAAATCTGAAAGTTGAAGTCTACAATTATATAAATAAAAATATTGTTTAAGAAAGTGATTTTTATTTACCGTCCAAAGATATAGTATATGCAAGAGAGAAAATAGAGTAATGTATAATTTCTGTATAAGGGAGGGGTTTAGATAGAGAATTCTGGAAGGAGACGAGGTAAACATGCATTGAAAGAAGAAAAAAGTATTGATAACTGCACTTGCAGAGGAAAGCATGTGTCAGATAGGTAGTAGGAGAGTAGCGGTCCAATAAATTTACATGTATCTATGATTGATTGATTTTATATTTGGGTAATAAAAATATTTCCTATGTTTAAATTTAAATTAATTTACTAATTAACATAATATATATGTGAGTATACCAACTAGCATATTAAATACTTTACTTATACCAACTAGCATATTAAATACTTTACTTGAAATTAAACTTTGTACCTTCATTAACATATCATAAATGTAAATACAAAATTTTATTTTGTAAGTGAACTATTCACCAATAGATTGCAAACTATAAGTTGGAAGACAAATTGTTACAGTAATAGTAAGTGTGGTTTGTGGTTTTGATGAGATTATAAATACAAAACAAATATAATTTAAATTTTTTTTAAGTGGTACTTTGACTGAGGAATTAAAAGATCATATATAGTGTTACTGATACTTGCAGTGAAAATATAACAAATAAGAAGATGAAAGAAAGGGAAAAACGGGTAGGTGAGGTTCGTTGTGCGAGATTAAAATTAGTGGAAATATTTAAAAATACCCCTTTTTATTATCAATATCATAAAAATACCCCTTCTTATAAAAACATACTCTAAATACCCCAAAAGTACAATATATGTACTTTTTCTGATTTTTGCACATGAATTCATGCAATCATTGGTGTGATGATGTTAAAATAATTGGGTCATGTTAAAAATTAATTCAAAAAAGTTTTTTTTTTTTGGTCGGTATTAATTAAAATGAAGTGAATATACGCAAACAAATTAAATTGTAAAAAAATTGGGTCAGGAAACGGACTGGGTCGGGTCAGGATTGCACCATCCTGACCCAATTCCCTACCACACATAAATAAATGTTGTATTAATTGGTTTCATGATGGTTTCAATTCGGGTCTTGATGGTTTCAATTCGGGTCATGAAGGGGATTTCCTGACCCATTTCCCTACCACACTTAAATAATTGGACAAGCTTTGGGTAGGGTCTAAATAGGGTCAAGAAGGGTTGAATATCTGGTCATGAAGGTGTATTTCTGACCCATCTCCCTACCACTTTAATACTTGGTGAAGCTTTTGTCGCATATTGTCATAAAAGAGTTCACGGGTGGAATCTCAATCACGCATGCCCAATAAATTTTTCTTTTTTGACTAAATGAGTGATATCATGCTACTCGTACACAATTCACATGACTGAATTTACTACATTGCTTCGAAATACAGATGACTGAATTCAGTACACTGCATTGATCAATCAAATCAATTATCGTAAAAGTAATTTATTACATCCTTACATGCACATTTGAAATCATCGAATAACCAAATTTCCTTCAGTTCTTTCTCAATCTCTGCTATATTCAATCTTCCCTCAAATTTCATAAACTCTAAATTTCGTTATTTTACGAAAATGGAGAATTGGTGTTCTGTGTTGGTTCACTATAATGGACAATTCGACGCATCTTGCAACTATATCGGTGGACAAGAAAGATTGGTTTACTTACCAATGACCAATCTTTCTATACTTGCATTACGATCCAACATTCAAGCGATGTTCGATGCAGAAAATTTTCAGGGTGAGTATAATCTTTATTATATTTCTCAAACTCAAAGCAACAGATTTGTTAGATCATTGTTAACGACGGATGTGGAGCTGCTCCGGCTCTGCAGTCCTAATTTGGAGCTCAATGTTTTTGTTATTATGAGTAATGCAATGAATACTGGTGTTGGGAGTTCAAATCGGGAGGCATCTCCGTACAGACCATTCATGGCGTCAAGCAGTCCACCGATGTATACCCATTACAGTCCAACTCCGGAAGATCTTGCTCGATTTGGGTCTTCCATGTATTTTGATATGGGCTCTCAAGGCGGAAGTGGTGGTTCACATGTTCCAAACTTGAACTATGAAGCTCCCCCAGAAGACAATGAAGTGCCCTACAACAGCCAAGAGGCCGACGATGAGGAAGTCGGTGTGGTGGAGCATGATGACTCCGAGGAGGCCGAACTTGATGAGGACTCATCTGAGTCCGACTTCCGGATGAATTGTACAGTTGCAGAGTTTTCTGCATGGATTAGATCAGCCGGCGGAATGAGTGCTTTCATTTCAAATCTTATGCCGACCAATCCTCTACCAGAAAGCTCTCAAATTTAAGGTACTTTAAATAATTGGTTAGTTCCAGTTATGTCATTGGATACAACTGATGCAGCTGAGGTGGTGAGAGACGTATCAGCCATACTGGATCAGGAATTGACTAAGGGTGCCATGTTCTGGACAAAAGATGATCTATTTATTGTTGTTGGGCTTTGGCGCATGGAGCACCGTCAACAATTTAAAGTAAAGCGCTCGGATAGCATCCGTGTAGATTATATTTGCAAACGACAAGAGAGTTGTACATTTCGTGTTGGTGCAAGGTGCATAGATGGTTGCTGAATTGTCCGTAACTTTCAACCAAATCATAATTGCAGGTTGAATCTTGCAGGCATTGGAGCCAAAAATATTCGTTCGAAAGTAGTTGCAGCCTATTTTGCCCGAAAAATGCGTCGCCAAGGGCATATAATTAATCCGAAAGGAATTATGGCCGAACTGCAACTATCATTTGACATTCGGGCTAGTTATGGGGTTGCACTACGATCACGAAATGCAGCAATTTCGTTGTTGTATGGAAGTATAGCTGATTCATTTAAGCTGCTGCCTAAATACCTTGAGGTTCTTCGTCAATACAATCCGGGCACGATTACTGATCTGGACCTCGCACCTGATGGAACATTCAAACATTGTTTTGTCGCTCTGGGTGTATCTAGAAGTGCTTTTATGAACAATTTATTAAGGCAGGTTATTGTTGTTGATGCCACGCACCTTAAGGGAAGAAGCAAAGGCATATTATTGGTCGCTGCTACCAAAGATGGCAACGAGAATGTCTTTCCACTTGCTATTGGTGTAGGTCCAATCTAGAATGACGAGACATGGACCTGGTTTATGACTCGATTGAGGTTGAGTTTTGGATGCAGTGATCAGTTATTGATCGTATCTGACCAACACATTAGCATTGCAAATGCGATGAGGGAAGTATACCCGGATACACCACACGGGCTCTATTTTTACCATCTCCAAAATAAATTGACGGGCTATGGCCCGACTATTGTGAAGTTATACTATCGGGCTGCTTACGCTTATCGTTTGTCGAGCTTCACAAATGCTATGGATAAAATATTACAGTCAAAACCTGCTGCATACGAGAAGCTGGTGTCAGTAGGACCTGAACGTTGGTCAAGGTGCAAGTGTCCATTTCGTCAATACAGTTTCTTGACTTCAAATGCAGCTGAGGTTTTCAATGCAAAGTTGTTGGATGCTCGACGATTGCCTGTGTGCTCGATAATTGACACTTATCGTGGAATTATCGAACAATGGTTCGATCAGAGACGAGTTAAGGCACAAGGGCGAGATGATGAGTTGACTGAGGAGGCTTTCCAGAAAATTGCTCCATTGGTAGATGGTGCTGATACACACACAGTCGTATCCATCTCTGGCAATGAATTTAAGATCAATGATGGTGAGCGAGTTTGGAAGGTCGACCTTTCAATGTGGACCTGTGAATGCCGTGAATTCCAACTAGACCTCATGCCTTGCTCTCATGCAATAGCTGCGATTTGGTATGAATTAATTTGATTTATATTTTTAATCTAACTGTATTTAATTTCAATAAGTTGATTTTAATTGACAGGTATAAGGGGGAGAGTTTCTACGACTATATTAATGGTTACTATAAGACGAGCACTTGGAGAGAGATATATGGTGGAACTGTCAATTCTCTTCCACCTCAAAATGAGTGGGTGGTTTCATCTGAGGCTTCATCAATCATAGTATTACCTCCAAATATAGCACGTCAAGCTGGTTGCCTAAAAAATAGTCGACGTCCATCCGGTGCAGAGCACTCACAAGCATCTAGTAGTAGACAACGCGCTCCTAAAAGATGCAGTATTTGTAGAACTGAATCACATACGAAGCGTAATTATCCCGATAGAGTGCCCGAATCTTAATTGAATTCGGTGTTATTTATGTATGTTTTATTACTTATGGATCGTAAGTTGTATTTTTAATCTTATTTTATTTATGTTATATAAATTCTATTGTCTATCTTAATTGAATTATGTTTGATCGGGTTATGTATGTTGTAGGAATTGGGTAGGGAAATTGGTAAGGAAAGGGGTCATAAACGCATATAATGGGTAGGGAAATTGGTAAGGAAATGGGTTTAGGGAAATGGGAACCGTTTCATGACTCATTTCCCTACCATAATTTTTTTTAAAAAAATAAAAACCAAAACCACCAAAAATCATACATTTCCCTACCAATTTCCCAACCCATTTCCCAGCCATAATAATGATAAAAAAATCAATCCAAAAATCATTCGAAACATACCAAAATTCATTCGAAACCGAAACAACCAAAATTCATTCGAAACCGAAACAACCAAAAATCCATTCATTCGAAACCCATTCATTCACAAAAATTACAAAACCTAACAAAAAAAACAAACGAAAAACAAATCCAAACAAATATCCATTAGTCATTCAAATATTCATAAATCGATGACAAATATCTCAATATGAAAAATTAAATAACATACAAGCCATGAATGAGAGATATGTCGCAGTGTTCTCGGGTTTCTCAATCCATTGTCGGGTCGGGCGGCTAGAAGAAAACATATCCATCATGACACATGTATAAAAAGCTTCGCGTCGCGGAACCACAGCATAGGACTTTGCACACCATGAATATGTCATACGTCGTGTATGAATATCTCGCAAACCTAGTATGTTTTTCGTCCAATATTTACCTGTAGTCAAATACAATCTAAAGTTATCGGTCGTCTTTCGTAAGACCTCGACTCTCCTTTCCTTTTGCTCCTCAGTGGTTCGCTGACAGTAAGGATCATATACATCCACTGTCCAAGATGGAAGATGTATCTGAACTGCGTGCCAATGCCCAAGAAAGTTGCAAGGTATAAGAAACTACAAAAAAAATAAAAAGAGTTAAACTAAATAATTTCATATGCCATTAATTAATGAAAAAAAAATAAACACTTAAATAATATAATATCAAAATTGCTTACCGTATCAGCATCATACCAATCCTTAGACGTGTCAGCGTCACTTCCCTCAATGAATTTCATCAGTGCCTCGGACACACGTCCTTTTACAGCCCGATAATTTTTCCGTATTAGATCCTAACAAACATACAAAATAATATAATTTTTCCGCATTAGATCCTAAATATTAAATGAGGTGAAAGTAAGACTTACAAAAAACTTTCTACGAACTATCCGAATTTTAGAGGATTCATGTTGATTCATCCGGAACTGCATGGCCATAGTCCACCAATCAACAAAATCCGGAGCCAAATCCTTACTTGTGTCTTCAAGTTGATTGAAAAACTCTTGAGTAAATCTGGCCTCCTCTACCTGAGAAGTACGGAAGTGACCGGGTCCTGCAGTCCTGAACTCAACATAATTTTCATATAACTCAAAGGTGACCCCTTCCGGACGACCATCATCAACCTAAAAAAAAAAAAAAAAACTTAGAAACACATAAAATATTATACATTATAGCATGATCATACTAAGGAAAAAAAGAAACTAAACCTCCTCAGTGGCAGCGGCCTGAGCAAACTGCGACACAGACTGGCTAGCACTCGGTCCCCCTAACTCTCCAACATAAACCAGACTCTGATCAGAATCCTGGGAATGCACGGAATGCTCAGACTGCTGGGGTGACGAGCTACGTATCTCCTCTAAGTGGTACGAGGTGCTCGGTCTGTGCTCAGAATGCCGAGAGGGGCTCTATCTCTGCGCCGACTGGCGGGATGCACTCGGTCTGTGCTCAGAATGCAGAGAGGGGCTCTGTCTCTGCTCCGAGTGGCGGGATGCACTCGGTCTGTGCTCAAAATGCAGAGAGGGGCTCTGTCTCTGCTCCGAGTGGCGGGATGCACTCCGTCTGTGCTCAAAATGTCGGGAGGGGCTCTGTCTCTGCTCCGAGTGGTGGGATGCACTCCGTCTGTGCTCAGAATGTCGGGAAGGGCTCTGTCTCTGCTCCGAGTGGCGGGATGCACTCCGTCTATGCTCGGACTGGTGGGATGCACTCCGTCTGTGCTCGGAGTGGCGGGAGGGGCTCCGTCTCTGCTCGGACTGGCGGGATGCACTCCCTCTATGCTCAGATTGGCGGGAGGGGCTCCGTCTGTGCTCAGAATGCCGTGATGCGCTCTGTCTGTGCTCCGACCGTCGGGAGGTGCTGTGTCTAAAGCCCTCGGCATCTCTACAATGGGCACATCGTCCAGACCGAAATAAATCGGTCACCACTCGGGTCAACTGCTGCGTCTGCTCAGCCACCAATCGGGTAAAATGAGGGATAACTCTCTCTATGACTACCTCATTCACTATGCCACGGATTCTATCAACAAGTCTGCGTCTAGATGTATCGTGAGAATCCCCACTAGAAGAAGATTTGTGCTCCCTCAGACGAATGTGCCTACGTGTCGAAGTCTCTGGCATATCATGACCCGCACCATCACCCTCAGTATGCCCCTCTGGATGTCCCTCTGAATGCTCCTCCTCATGTCCCTGATGCTCTATCCTTAGAGGACGTGCCAGGTTTTCAGGAAACCGATAATTTACAGATAATGCCGTCTGACTCTGGGAGGTAGTATAGTACACTAAAGATTCTTCCTCTTGTAGAGGGATTAAGTAACGGGAAGCTTCTATCTGCAGTAAAAAATACAGTTAATAAAATGATATGGTGATTACAAATACATAAATAACATACCTGTTCTTGAGCAAAAAATGTCACCCAATTCACTGCAGCTGGCCTAGTAAAGCTCCATTTTATAAACCGAGGTAGATAGTTGGGGTGTTTCAAAATAGCACAAGCACCACCCAGCACCGGAATGGCCTCATAGGCTCAAATCTGCAAAATCATTTAAATGTTTACAAATGACCAAATAATATATAATATTAACAAATTCAGTAAAAATTTTAAATTATACCTGTAATATCCAAATGGGACCGCCCAAACTCAAAGTAGGTCCAAGTGCATCTATAGTAGTGGGGGCAAGGTTCAAATAGTAGCATAATGACTTAAAAGCATAAGCCCCCACGGAAAAGAACTCCATTTCCCCCAATCATCTACTAAAACATAAACCCAATTTTCAATCTTACGTTTCTCAGAATAGCCTAAGACAAAATACACCAAAGCTAATATATTAGCTACTCTCAAGTACAACTCATGGTCAGTGTTCTCTACATTTGCATTCTTAAAAATTCCCAACAATTCCTTAGCTGTAACATATTTACCACGACAAAATCTCTTAAGCACTGACGTCTCAGAAGGATCACAAGGAGCACATGGATCAAAATCAGTATTTTCGAATAGAAAACCAGTGACTAGAGCAACCTCACTAGCACCAAAATAAATACGCTGCCCACCAATAAGAAACGATAAAGTGTTTGGGACATTACTCTTAATTTCGTAACTTAGAAGTTCCACCAATGCCTGCGATGCACTAGTACCGTTTTTTGTCCAAAATAACAGATTACCAAACGGCCCATTCCTAAAATTATTAACTAAAGCCTCACCCCCTAATGATTCTAATGAAGTCTTAATGAGGTTCAATGTGGTCACTTTGGTGCATAAATTCACCTTAGTAGTTGTACCACGTAGGCAAGATCTAATCCATTCAACCTGCACAAATTATACTAAAATCTAAAAATAAAATCAAAATATAATAATTTTAATTAATTAAACTAGAATTAATTAACCAATTTTCAAATCTAAAAACAACCGAAAGAGAGTAACCAACAATTAAACTATAATTTTAAATCGACAAAATTGAAATCTAATTTCATAATAATTTGAAACAGCCGAAAGAACAAAAACAGCCGAAAGAACAAATTTCAAAACTAATTAAACCAGATTTAATCGAAAAAATAAAATCATAACATAAATCAACCGAATTAAATCAGAACAAAAAATAAACAACCGAAATAATTCAAATTTCACGGTTAAAAGTAAAAGAAATTCAATTACCTGGTTCGGCTGATTGTCCATTAGAGTTTCCCGACCTTCCCGACCTTCCCGACCAAAATTAACCGCTCAAATAAGATTTTTTTGACGGCGACGCTGAAGGGGGGACCAAATTTCGTGTTCTGTGTGTGAAAACTGAACAAAATAGGTTAAAAGGACATGGGTCGGGAAATAGGTCCGGAAACGGTTCCGGAAGGAGGGGATTGGGTCATGAAGGACCCGAATCGGGTGAATCGGAAGAGTTTTGGGTTTGGTCAGGAAGTGGGTCGGGAAGCGCTTGACTGGGTCGGGAAGGAGTTTATTTGGGTCAATATTGAAAATTACATAGGGTCATGATTTGGGTCGTGAAATGGATCAATAATCGGTCCACTAACGGGTCAATAAACGGGTCGTGAAGGGTTCTTGACCCGGTTTGGTTCCGGAATTCATTTTAAAACATATAAAGTATTTTAAAATTTAATTTTATGTTTTTTTGAGTAGGAAAATTCGTCGGGAATGGTCGGGATATTTTTTTTCCGGATTTTAGTGATATTTTACCTCAAAATTAAATCAAAATACGTAAAACAATCATTGAATTCAGAAATAAGTACAAATTTAACAACAAATCTGACACAATTTTGTCCTTGGGGTATTTAAGATACATTTTCATAAGAAGGGGTATTTTCAAAATGTGTCTTATTGATTTGGGGTATTCCAGATTTCGCCTCTTAAAATTAATTGCAATAACTTTATTAATTATAAACTTTTTATGTCTAAGTATCTGATTCACATATCAAAATTGTATGAACTAAGTTTTTAAATCTATACGTATATTTCTGAAGATCTTTTTACTTTGGTTTTTGGAGAAAAATATAAATAAATTTAGATAATTTTTTTAAATCTCAATTAGATAAATTCAAACGTATAATTGGGTTTTATGTATGCTTTTTAACATTTAAATCTTATTTATGTGTAATTAATTGGAATAGTTGTTCTTTTCTTTTACTTAATTTAGTAATATAATCCGTAAATTTTTGGACCCATATCTCATACTTTTAAATCTAATTCACAATCAATACAAGGTTATGAAATTAAAGATGAACAAGAAGATTGCATGGCCTATAATTATTTCTAGAAATATATGAAAATAGTAGAAAATAAAATATACTATGGTTAATATTGATTTATACTTGAGCTTTACCTTTGAAATTTATTCAAGTGAGACACTTCATTTTTAAAATTATTAATTTATACTTACTTTATATTACACTCTTATTAAAAGAGTGTATTCATATTTTTTGGTGTATTGCATTGATAAATTGGATCAATTTTGAAATTTCTATTCAAATTTCTTTGTTATCCTAATTGTTATCATACACCTTTTATATTTATAATAATAGAAATTAGATCATATAAGAATAAAAAATAATATGGGACATAAAACGAATCTTTTCCATTAAATCTAAGAAAATGTGTGACTACGATTAGAGATGGGGAAAAATACCGAAATATCGAAATACCGGACATATTGTATGGAAAGATTCCAAAATTATCAAAATTTTGGTATACCGGTAAGGTATCAAATCGAACCAAAAATTTTCGGTACGGTAACAGTATGATCATCCTAATATTTAAGGTATACAAACATATACCGTACCGAAAATATAATAATATTTTTATTTTTATTTTAAAATAATAACTAAAGATAAAATTATATAGATTAAAAATAGAATCACATATACTCTTTTCACCTAACAATATTATTGATATAAATATATTTCTTGAAAAATATCAACATAAAATATCATAAAAAACTAAGTATAACTAAAATTTTCGCTATGTTAACTGTATACGAAAGAATGATAACATAAATGGTATATAAATTATGTTATATAAAAACCATATTGAAATCATTCAAAAAGTTTGATATAATGACGTAATGGTACATAAATTATCCCATACTGAAATCATATCGAAAATTCGGTATACCAAACTAAGGCATACCGAAAACTTCAGTACGGTAATAGTATGAATTTTTCTCATACCGTAAATTTCAGTAAGGTATAAGGTATGGAGAAAAAAATTTAGTATATTGTACCGAACCATCCCTAATTATGATGAGTTATAATATTTGATTTTAAGATTTATTTAGTAATTAAATAACTAAATGCTCTTGATTTTATTGAATAACCAAGATAAATTAACAAACATAATTAAATAACAAACAATTAATCAAAATTGTTTATGTTGATAGATCCAATTTATGAAATTCATTTTTTTTCATCTAAGGATTATTTATATTTAATTATTTAGATATATAATTTAATTCGTGCAACGCACGAGTGTAATTCTAGTAAATATACTAAAAGGGAGCCGTCGTTTACTGTTAATTCAGCGGCAAAATACCCGTCCAAAAAATAAAAAAGCATGCACATGCAATAAATACATTCAGAATTGAGCCTCGCCCATTTTTAGTAATCAAACAACAACACTCCTCATCCATTATTTCAAAATTTGAAATTTCAAATTAAAATCAACTTTAATCAATATATGTCATAATCCAAACTTGGGAACTATAAATGCCAACTGCCATTATAATGATGTTAAAGTTCATAAAGAGGCAGCCCATAGTCATTGTCATGAGGAGGACACTGAGTGTCTTGAAGGCGATGGAGGGAAATGAAGAGCTTGATAGAAGAAAGAGAAGACGTTGGGGAGAGAGAGTGAGAGGTGGTGCCTGAAAGAAAATATTGGAGAGTGTAGCAAAAAAAATAACAAATTCATGCATGCTAGCTGATTGCCATTTTTAATCCAACCATTATTAAATTTAGGGATAAGGGTCAGATTGACCCTCCGACTATTTGGAAAGGAACACATTAGCCCCTTTATGACTATTTGGTGCAATTAAACTTCCTGACTTTTAAAAATGACTCAATTTAACCCTTCAACTTCAAATTTATATTGAAAATTCCCAATATACCCCATCAAGAGAGAGAAAATACAAACATTTATAGTTTGTAGTGTATTATATCTTTTTGTCCATTTTTATTTTTTTAATTAAAACAAATTTATAATAATTAAATATAATTTTATAAAAATAATAATAATTATTATTATATCGTATTAACAATTGTAATTTTATTTTACGATGTTTTATATTGAGAGAAACGATCGAACACTTACAAATAAAAAATGTAATCTAATTTTACTTTTTTTTTCCTTTTACAAAAATAAAAAAGTCAACAAATAATAAGTTATAATTTATTTTTTTATTTTTTATTTAAAAAATTAAAATGCTTAACGTTATAAATGAGAATATCCAGATTTCGAAGTAACTAAAATACTAAACTCGGCTAATAATTATTTTTTTCTTAGATTTGTAATTAAAATAAAGGGATAAGGGTCAAATACACCCTTCAATTATTGCCACGGGAACACATTAGCTCCTATCCGATTATTAAGTGTATATGAATAATCTATATTTATTTTTATCTTTTTATTATATTGTCTACAATTATTTAGTTATTTTGATTTGTTGAATAAGAAAAATTTTAAATATGTAATTTTATTATATATTACTTAATATCAAAATAAATATTTATTTTTACTTCATTTAATAAATTCTATAGTTAACAAACAATCAATATTTAATATATTTTGATTAATATAAGTTAATAGATATTTTAGACAATATGTAATAATAAATATAATATTTTAATGGCGAAAACGAGAGAGAATGGAGAAATAAGAGGATAATTAACATTTTGTGTATTTTTTTAAAAAAAATTAATATTAAGATATCTGAAAAATTTTAGTTTATTATTAAATACTATGTAAATATTTATTTATTTATTCATAAAAGTGTTAGAAAATTAATTGCCGAGATAACAGCGGAGCGACACCATTTAATAAATATTTTACATATATATATTTAATAATGAAATACAATACTTAGATATTAGATTAAAAAATACAATATATATTAATCTCTTCTTGTTTCTTTATTAAAATATTATATTTTATTATTAAATATGTTGTAAACTAAATATCATATTTTATTAAATTATATCAATTTAAATAAACTCAATTTCTATTACTTTGTAATATATAATAAAATTAAATATTTAAAGATTTTCATATTCAACAAATAAAAATAACTAAATAAAAATAGACAATATAATAAAAAGTTAAAAATTAATAGTATAAATTATTTATACACCCTTAATAAGGGTATAATAGAGATTTTGAAAGTTAAGGGGTTTATTTATACCATTTTTAAAAGTTGAGGGGTTTAGTTGAGCCAAATAGTCAGACAGGGGCTAATATGGTCATGTGACAATAGTCGGAGGGTCTAATTGACCCTTATCCCTAAATTTTAAATTAAGTTTTATAAATGATCTTTTATATACATTTATTTGCACATTTATACAAACGCTTTGATTTTAGGCACCCTATTACAGCAAGAATATTAATTCTTTTGTGAATGAGAAATCCGTGAAACCCAAATACTTATTAATTATTACAAATATGTGTATATCAAATTTGATTTTCATATTATATCTCCATATAATTTAATTTCTTATATAATAAAATAAATATAATAATTGTCATCTTTATAAAGATGTTCAATCTAACGAAAATAAAAATGTACTTGCATATCTCAAATTATAAACTTATTAATAGACAATAATGTAAGTTTATTATACTTTTATAGTGGTTGTATTAGATTAATATGTAATAAAACCTTTAAATATATATACACATAAATCCATAGATAAATACACACACATTTATATCAACCCAACGACCACCAGACCAGTTATAACTTTATATATTGATTAAGACATATGACTACTTAAATAAAAACAATAATTTTAAATACCTAATTTTCACTTATGCTTGAATAAATATTTGTTTATCTAGAACCTTATTAAGACTTTGGCTATTTCCGTACACAATTCCTTATTTGTATCCCCCTTATTCTTACTTATAATATAGATACATTTCAAATAGACCCGCCAAGTTTTTTTAATGAACAAAAAACTTCTTGCATTGCTTCCTTCTCGCTTAAATCATTGTTTGTAGAAAGATATTTACTTTCAAAATATACATTATTTTTATAACTAACTTCGAATATTCTTATTCAATCGAATTAACTCAAACCAAAATGAAGTGTTTCTTATTAGGAGTAAAACGAGTGTATTACCTCTAAATTCAATGCAATTAATAGAAGGATATGAAGTTAAAAACGAACAAGAAGATTACAAAACCTATAACTTTTTGAAACAAAATATAGGTAAATATTTGTAATTCTCGATTGTTTATTATGTTGAAATTCTTTATAAATTTTTATTCTATTAAATATTTTTATTTATATAAATTAAAAACATAAGTTCATAATTGTGAAATTAATAAACAAAATAAACGATATCAAAGTAAAAAATAGAACCATAATTATTTGTATTATCTTAATTAGTGTATAATAGTAGTTATAAAAACTGAAGGGCGGCGGTATGAGTTGATTTTAAAAATAGGAATTTTTAATACAGCCCAAGTATGAACGATTTTGTTCCTTTCAAAGTAATAACATGATTAAAGTACCTTTTATTCTATTTTGTTTCTCAATATAATTAAATGGTTAAATACCTTTCATCTATAATATATAATATATATATATATTAAAACAATACCGGAGACAAGAAATGGAAGTATTCACTTGCATTAATTGTTCATTAATTTAACTGCTAAGTTCATTAATTAGAAAATAATTTTAATGATATTCCAAATATAATTGATTTTACAAATATAAATGAAGATTGAATGTTGATTTTATCAATTAAGGAAATAATTTCAATAAATGAACGTTGATAAAAAAAAATATTTACTACTCGACTTATGGATTTTATTAATTTAAATAAAAATATTTAACTTAATTTAATTATAAATATAATTCGAATGCATAATTTAATTATTTAATTTATAATTTTCAACTAAAGTAGCAATGAGAAAAAAATTAATTTTATACAATTTTTTTTAAAAAAAATTAATTTTATACAATTCTATATATATATATATATATATTAATGTATTATCCATATGATTTATGCATTAAGATATTTAATTATATTAATTGACTAAGAGTTGAGCTATTTTTATGGAAACACGTAAATCATGACTTCACACCCTAAAGGAAACTAAAATGGATCTGATAAATATGAGATTTATGCTCCATATTGTGGACAAAAATCTCTCACAAACAAATTAATTGAAATATTTGATTATATTAGCAAGTTTAGTTTGATTTGGATCTCTATCAATTTACTAATTAACTAATTTGGGAAAGTTAAAATATCCATAGAAGTTTGATGTTTATTTTTAGGGAAATAGTTGTAATTGATTGGAAATTTATTTATATTTAGAGATACACAATATCAAGTTATAAGTTATAGTAAGAGATTCAAAATATCAATTTATAATTAAAGATGCATAAAATCATTTCCTTTTTCATATAAAATCAATTATATAGTTTACAAAAATATATTTATGTATTTAAAGTAACCAATTGATTTTTTAAAAATCTACCATCCACCTTAATATTTATGTTAAGTACGTAGTGATGGAATGATATAGCATTCATAAACGAAATAAATGCAATTACATATTTTATGAAAATAATTAACATAATTTATGGAATCATTTAATTATTTTCTAAAATATGGCCACACTAAATAGTATAAATACACTAGGCATAAATTACTCATGTATTGTAGTTAGTGTTTGTAATGAGAAATCCCAATAGCTTTTTTTACAATCTTATTTATATTTCGGCTTATACATGTAATTATTAGCTAGGTTGTATTGATTGATTCATACACTTTTTGTTGAATAGAGGTTACTCTTACAAGATTTTGGCTCGGCTCGAGCAAGTTATTCCGCAACTGCGAGTTGAGCTTATTGTAAATTCATGTAGCCTCTCAAGTAGGATAGTTACTCAACCAACGATTTCATCCAAAATAATTGATACGAAACCTTTTTGATGTCCATGCAGCTGCTCAATCAGATGTTGAATAAGACTCTCAAAATAAAACTCACATTCTCTGCAGAATATTTCAAAAATAATAATTATATTTTATATTTAAATTTTTGTATATTTTAATGTAATTATAAAGAAGAGATAGTGATATTAATAAAGAAATGAGTTTTTTTAAGGTATGTCATAAGGAATAAATTGAGTACACTGAAAATGTATATAATATTTTTTCCTTTTTATTTACAAGATGCAAACATTATAATTTGGTGTTTATGATTAAATTGGTTCATTTACATTGTGTTTTACCTTCTATAAAATAATTATTTCATATAAATTAGTTTTCCTGTGATTATTCTATGACATTCATAATATTTTGTTAAACAAATGATCATAGATGTAAATATCTTCTACAATGATTAAAGTTTTTGAGAAATAAACAAAGAAGGAGACAATTGAAATGTTCACAAATGGAAAATTTTTATATTACAATTATGATTATGTTATCAGCAGATTCTACGTAATGAACAAAAATCCATAAATCTAAAAATATAAAGTTTGATACATTTGACAAGTCAAATAACGTCTGCAAATGAAAATGTAATTTATATTTGACTATAGGAAATGGAAGTGTAGTCTTAGTTCTTATTTATTATTTTAATAACACATAAAGTTATCAAAGTTGTAAAGAGAAGAGATAAAGTGATGAGACAAAAAGAACAAATAAATGAAACAAAAAATAAAAATTATTGACAAACCATATTATATTTTAAATAAACAAAAAGAATTATCACACCAGAATGTAAATAAGATAAAATTTAAAACTTATTAGAATATCACATTATAATGCAAGTTGAATTAATGTATCACACATCAACATCTAAAATATATTGTTTCAAGGAGACAAATAAAAATTATATCACTTAGTATAAAGAGAGAAAAATGTTTATGGAGAGCAAGTGCCCAAAGGCTACATACTAAAGAAAAGTGATAGTAAAACCATTTCAATTTGCTAGGTGTGTGGTGAATATAATGAAGCAGCACAAAACACCTTATTTTACAATAAACTGATGCAGAAAATCTGAATATTGATTCTCAAGTTAGGTTGTTGGTCTATATTTTGGCTTGAAGACAATAAATTAAAATAACCATGTTTGAAAACTATTTTTGGAAAATTATTGTGATATATATACTATACAAAAAAAAAATTAATATGTTGATTTTATGTTGAATCTTGAAATTCTAAAAGTTTGAAACTATGTGAATTTAAGAATAGTTATTTCAACGTTAGATAAATTATTTAAAAAATATGCAATCAATGAAGGTGTAAGGTGGATGAAGGAGATAGATTGATAGTCACATAAAATAAAGTGGATGAATAATGAAATGAATGATGTGGAAAGTAGAAGAGTTGAATATTAAAATTAAAATTTATCTAAGAAAATATCGAATTAATATTAAAAGAAGATTAGTGAAAATATTTATCTAGAAGGTTATCTATTTTCTCATATTAATTAATCCATTCCGTTTAAAAAATATTTTTTATTGAAATGTTTACAATTTAAAATTTTTCAATATTAAAAATATTGACTGTCTTCCACATAATAAAATATAGTGAAAATTATTTAACATTAAAATTATAAATTTTAAATTGAAATTCATCAATACTAAGAAAATAATATATAAATTTTAATTTAGGAGCGCAAGTGGTTAAACGATCGCTTATGATCAATTAAAAATGTGTTACAGGCACATTGAGACATCCCCTCCCATTTAAATAATGTATTCTCATTTAAAAATAAAATATTATTTAAATTTAAACTAGCATTTAGGCTAACAAAAATAAAATTTACAAATTAATCAAAATAATTACATGACATTATAATAGGACATATATACTAAATAAATATATTACATGTATTATCATTCAATTTACACATATTAAATATTTATATTCTTGCATGCAAATAAAATATTAAATTTAATATTATAATATAAATAATTAAAACTCCCACGCATTGCGTGGGTGCAATACTAGTGTTTTTTAATAGATGAAACCGTGCAACGCACGGGTGTAACTCTAGTAATATATTAAAGGAGTTCCGGTCAATTTCCTCCAAAATTCTAAAAGACCGTGCACATTAAAAAACTCTAATAAAAGCCTAAATATATTTTTCCTTTACAATTTTTATATTTGCATAAAATTTATTTATTCTAATATATTAATATTTTCAATCATAAAATAAGTCTTTATTTAATATTTTATAACAACAATATATAATTATAAATATATTTAATATTATAATAATATAACATTTTAAAATAAAAAAAATAATATTATAATAGTTTTGTTTAATATATAATCATTATTAAAAAGAGTGAATATTTAAAATAATAATAGAATAAATAAAAAATAATTATAAAATAACATAAGATAAAAAAAATATGAAATAAATAATTTGTTATTGAGATTTGCGAATGATAAATGAGAATGAAATCCACCATTTTGGAGGGTTTGTAATTTCATAATATTTGAGTATCATTCTCATTCATACATTTTCATTTCTTTCAACCGAACGGTGTATTTCGAAATTTCCAACATCCACCAACCTAATGAATCATTATTATATTGTTAAAACTCTACATATAAAATATGTCGGTGCAACGCACGAGTGTATTTCTAGTTTAATACTCCCACCGTCCCGGTCAAATTGTCCACATTTGACCGGACATAATAACCAATGCATGTGAGTAGTAGTGGGTGATAGTGGGATGAATATTTTATTGATGAGTGTGAGAAATTTGTTATTTTAGGAAAGTAGACTAATGTTGTGGGACAAACGAAAAAAGAATTGTGGACAATTTACTTGGGACGGAGGGAGTATAAAAAAAAAATTGTTTACCATGCGTGTTAATGAACCCAATGACTAATGTATTAATAAATTAGAAATATTTAAAATAATTAAAATCGATCCCACATTAGTCTATGAGCACATTAATAAGTGCTCACTGTTGGTAGGTGAACATTTTCTATTGGAAAAATAGTCAATTCTATCCCAAATCTTGGGTGAGTTCCCAAATCTATCCCAAACTTTCAAATATAATAATTTAAGGTCTAAACTTTCAACTTTTCCTACTGATTAAAACTTAGTCGCCGGAAATTTTAGGTGGACATAAATACGTCATGTCATACACAATTTAATTGAAAATAAATCTCATGTAGATTAAATAAATCTCACATAGATTATTTTTTAATTATATAATTGGAGAATATCTAAGAGTGAATAATAAATTTAGATGTCATTATCCAATAATCAGCCAACTTAATTTTTTGAATTAAATATTCTTGTAATCATAAGTATTATTCAATAAAATATTCTTGCAAATCAACCGTGAATTAATTATTATTCTCTCTATCCCGCAGGAGTATCCTATTATCCATTTTTATTTGTCCCATAAAATAGTCTCATTTTCCTAAAAGGATAAACTTTTTCACACTCACCAATAGAATATTAATTCTCCACTACACTCACAATCCTTTATTCCCGTGCCGAAAAGAAATGGGACTACACTAATGGGATAGAGGGAGTATATTAAATTTTTTTAATCAATACCAGAACCCTTCTATTGTGTTGCATGATTAAGTGGTGGTGTATCACTTTTTTTGGGGTGCAGTAGATGAAGAATTTTGTAATGCCCCCAACTAACTTTCCCGAACTTTGGGGCGCTACAGTGGTGTGGTATATCTTTAAAACATTTTTCAAAACAGTGGAAGACTTTTATCAAATAACAAGGTAAGAATTTGCAAAAACATTCATCAAAATCCATTTTCATAAAAAGAGATATAACAACGAAAAGCTCGTTGTGCAATAGAACACATGCAAAATAGTTTTGGTATCTCAAACTTATACAAAACAAGGGAAGGAAAAAAAAGTCAGAGGTGCAAAGCAACGGAGTGTTACGTAGTGGAGATATGCATATGAAGATGCATATCTCAAGATTTTTTTCGTCCTCTCTAATTGCTTGTATTTACACCGCCGCATATCCATCATCGCTGCTAACCTATGCATTTTAAAAATAATGCGAGGGGCTGAGTGCAAACGTACCATGTGGAGACATGCACGAAAACGTACATGTTTAAATATGAAAGCTATGCCACACACACAGATAAACCACGACTTTTATTGAGAAGTTTGTGTTTATCCAAAATATTTTATTTGTTGCGCAGCTATCAAAAATGATATCATATCAGTTTATCGTGTTTGTAACTGGAAGCTGGCCCACTTCCAAGTTACGATGAATAGCTGGGAATGGACGCTCTACCCACTGTCATCAATTAGTGCACTAGTCTCAGAAAGTTACCTTGAGACCCGATCGATTACAATATCCATCCTTATCTCTCCCCAAGGTATCAACACGTCAGCTGAACTACCACAGAAAGAGCTTATAGCTCAACAGAATAAGGTTGAAAGCCTTCAGAAACATAATTAATGAGGCTTATGCTCAAACATTTCAAATACCTGGTTCCGTTCTCATTAATTCAACTCTTTGAAGATAACAAATCAACATAGGACATATGTTGGTCCCGAAATCAGAGTAATGTAAAATGCAGCGGAAGTAAATATGTATTGCACTTGTTCTCCGAAACTGACTGAAACTCAATTTCGAGTTTTTGAAAGATTAAGTTTTAAGTCAGATAGTTCTTAAGTAAGTTTCACAAACATACACTTCAATACTAAGACAAGTATTGAAGGTTTTAAAGTAAGTTTGGAAGAAACTTAGTATGCTGAAACTTAAAGAGAAATCAAGTAAAAGACTCAAGATATTATAGTGGTTCGGATCTAAAAATCCTACGTCCACTCTTTGATCGCTAAAATTATTAAAGACTTAGCAGAGCTAACAATATAGCGGCAAATAAAAATTATCGATCCCACGAGGAATGAATAACGAACCATCCTAAGTACTGAACTATAGTTTCACAAGACATTGTTTGAGGCGATCAAATTCAAGGGTTTTTGGTAATATTAACTTGAAAAACTAAAGAGAAAGTAATCTTCAAAAAGGTCAATTAAAACCAGATAGGACAATTCAACGGGGTTTCAATCAAATGCTAAGATACAGATTCTAGGGATTTATTATTATCCTTCGTGACATGCAACAAACAAATTGATCAAATGCCAATTTAATTCCTTGAAAGATTCAGAAAAATATTGTAAACTTCTTTAATTGACAATTCACAAAGTAGATTATCGAAATCCCTTTACCCTTTCGGTCTCAAGAAATGATTCAATAACTCCCAAAATCAACAGATTAAATCCTATAACCTAATTCCCTCTTTTAAGACAAGAATAAACAATTATATTGGGAAATCCTTTTTCTTTAATTAATTATCACATTTTGAGTCTCAAATTGATTAACTAATAACCTAAATAAGTGGCCAACAAATCCAGGTTTAATTCAAATCACAGAATTTCACAAATCTCACAAGGAAATACATTCGATTCAGTTAATCTAAAGACATGCAGTCAGGATAGATTTTTAACCCTAGAATGTGATTAAGAGTTTAGTTCATCATATTCATAATAAACTACATCATGAAAAGATAAAACCTATAATAACTTGCATTGATCAAATCGGAGTCTTGATACAACAGTAGTTCCAATCCATAAAAGTCTTCAAGCTCCACAATAAAAATCCAAACACAATTCTGTCTTGAAAATAATATTCAATTTAGAAAACTAAGAGTCTAACCCTAAAACTCGAATGAAAGTGTTTATTTAGGTGTACAAATAATCCCCACAAGGTATAGAATTAAACAAGGAAGAAAATAACCAAAAATAGCAATTTCTCGCCAAATCAACTTCCGCGTCAACCGACACAAATGCCACGTCGATCGACGCGCGCTTCAGCTCGACATCCTTCGCCTCAACACACCACGTCAGCATCGACCTTCCACGTCGACCGACACAGAGCTCGCGTTGGTCGACGTGGAGCTCCTGTATCGACCCTCCCGAAGTCGTTGTCGGCTCTTCCGTCGATTGCTCGTGTCGACCGACACAAGCCTTGTGTCGGTTGATATAGAGCCAAAAGTGCTGCCTTTCTTCCTTGCTCCGAATTTCAGCTCTTTTCCTGCAAACACACACCATCAAACACATATATAACACTAAAACACTACGATGCACAAATAAACATGAAAATCACGCAACTTGAATACTAAATGAGCTAGAAACTAATTGATAAGTTAGCGAAATAACGAACTTATCAACTCCCCCAAACTTAAACCGTTAATTGTCCTCGATTAATCGACAGACAGAAAACCCAATCAAATGCAAAAAGAGTGTGCAATGCCTCACAAGTCTCTAAACCATCTAAGCATCAATCATCCACGCATAATGCACAATCAACCGCAACCAAACAATCAAATCAATAAAAGGGAACCTCACACGGGATTTTTTTGTTGTTGTATTCGCTCATCCCTCAAGTGTTTAGGTTGTGTAACATCTCTCAAAATCAAGGCCAATGCGCACTTACCATATGTTTGACAAGTTTCTCATCTCTCCACTGCTAAATAATACAATAAGTCAAGTAATCAAATAGGGATTTTATTAGGTTATTACGTGGCTTCCTAAAGTAGGTGGGATATTTTCGGCTAAGTGACTCAAACTCTCAATTTAAATTCTCCAATCAAACTCTCACTTTACCCATATCACACCATATTGATTTTTCAATTCAACCACTTCATTTTCTTTTCCCCTCTTTTTTTTTGGTCAAATCTTTTTCTTTTCTTTTTTTTTTATATACAACACAATACTGGTGAACTTAACAATAATAAAGATTATACAATTCTAGTTCACCCTATTTCCACTCTTTCCTTCTTTTTTTTTCTTTTTATTTTCACAACTCAATTTCTTTCTTTTTGATAACACAAAACCACAAGATCCATATTTGCACTTAATTCATACCCCTCTCACTCATCAACCATTCTAAACAAAGAAATCAGTCAAAAGGCTCAAAGGGGCTACAAGAGGAGATTTTTAAGGCTAGTTTATAGGATTCGGGCTAAGAAAGAACATGTTTAGGATCATATTACCCTATTATCGCACTTATGCAACCTCGAGAGAAACAAGTCAAATTCTAGAAGATTATTGCATACGCACCTTGTCACACATCAACAGAAAAATTTAGGCTCAAAACTACTTGGGTAAAATTTTTGTTCCCCCTTAACAATCATCAAGTTCAATCTTAGTCTAACATGCACAAAACACGCATCAGAAAGCAACTTATCAAGCAAGAAACTCTTATCATCGGCTACCCTATCACACAGATTTTTAAGTCACAATCCACAAATCAACCAATCATCGATCACAGTCATCAAGCAAAAGGGAGGACTTATTCAAAATCTCAAGCCATCAATAATCAAAAGTTCCGACTGCCCTATGTTCAAGCGCGTGAATGAAATGCAACAACTAACTAAAATCAACTAAGCATGCTAAAGCAATAAACCTAATAAACTACAAGGCAGTAAAAATATATAATAACATAAAAATCTAATAAAATAGTAAATAACAAGATAAAACAAGTTTTACAATCCATGACGTCATCCCCCCAAACTTATTCAACAGAATGAAGAATAAGTTTGAAAATCGAGCAAAGGATAGTAAAACTGTACCTCACTAGCCATCCTGATCATCCTCAGCATCCCCCTGATCTCTGCGGCACCTGAGTCTATGACAGCGTGCATAAACTATCTCGGGCTGGTCCTCGGCTGGTGACAGCAGCTGCTGCATCTGAGATTCAATGTGCCCTAGCCGGTAGTAGATATCCTGCCGGAACTGAGAGCTCCGGGCATGCTCCAACTCAGCTGCTACTCTCTCGACGGCCTGGAAAGTAGCCTGCTGCTGCATGTACTCATACATCATCATCAAGTCAGGACCAGAGGAGGAAGTGTCCCCCGTGTGATAGCTGGACAAACTGCCGGGCCCCCAGCATGGGGCCTCATAATTAGAGATATAGTCCTCGTCTCGCTGCTCCTCCTCCTCATCTGCGTGGCCGGTCTCGACCCATCGCCTCTCAGCCTCAGCCCTCTCTGCCTCTGCTCGCTCGGTTGCTGCTCTCTCTACTGCAGCCCTGCTCCAATGTGCCTGCTCGGCTATCTGGGCAGCAGCCTCCTCGGGCATCAATACCTGGTTGTCCAGCTGGACTCCTACTCTGTGTAGAAGTCTGCTCTGAGGTACTACCCCATTCTTCGGGAGCATACAAGCAAGGTGGTTCAGGGTGTGCGTAAACCAATTTTCCTTAAATTCCAAATCAGTCACATGGGTGAGGGGGGTGTTCCGCAGTAGGAATCTGTCTCCGGTGGCCATCTTGATGGCTAGGGGCGGGCCCCGGACCAACATCGTCCTTTGGATCAAATGATTGACGTCCAAGAAGCGCCGTCCATATGCTAGGCGGAGGTCATCAGTGGGAAAACCCAAGGAATGGGCAATGGGGGTGATCAGGCCACCCCACCATATGTCTCCCCGCTTGGCCTTTGACTGTCGGGCCAGATTATCCATGAAACATGCTGCGAGGCTGACATGATAGCCCACAAGCATACAGTAAAGGGCATGTACCTCTTTCTTCCGCGCATTCCTGCTCTCGTGCCTCCCAAACACGCTGGTCCCCATCCACCGCAAGATGTATCTGAACACGGGGTTGTCAACATGGGAGGACTTCATGTTGCCCATATCAAATTTTCCAAGTCCAACTGGAGCAAGAGCAGAGATGTCCCTCCAAGTCTGAGCACAATTGAAATCCTCATGATCATGGTAGATGCCTCCAGCTGGGCAACCAAGTATCTCATCAAGCTGCGTCCGAGTAAGGCTGTGCCTTTGATTCATCAACTGAAATGTAATCTCGGTAGGCTCTGGGCCTCTCCCAGTACTTGACCAAACCTTGACTGTGGCAATGAACTCTCGGGTGAGAGTAGAGAAGGTAGGCCACTCGTTGTTAAGCATAGAATCCCAGCAGATGCGGCTGAAAAGGGCAATAACATCATCTTCAATCCCGTTTGCCTCATTGTGTCGTGGCCCAAGAAAAGTGTGGCCTTGATCGGATAAGTTAACAGCTCTTCATATCTTTCTCCCTCGGATGCATTCTCAAACACATGTTCATAATCAGCAGGGCCTGCAAGACATAAATACCAGATTCAACACCAAGCACTTAATTGACAATGTAAAATCAAGTGCCCATGTAAAATTGACAATCAAATAATGAAATTGACACTTAATTGAACCCAAAACAATCCACCAATCTAAAAAATTTGACCTTTTCCAAAAATTCACAAAATTGGGATGAACTAGTCAAAACCAAGTAAAAAATTGAGCCCTAAGTACACAAATTCAACTATTCCTAAGCAATGAATCATGACAAAGTATTCATATCGACTAAACAAGCAATCCATATCGAACAAAGTATTCAATCAAACAAGTACCTAAATCGTCAATTCAATCAAAACCCTAACTAGAGCACATACATGGTTCTATTGAAATTAGACTTGAATAAACAATTAAATCACTAAAAGAATGAAAAAGTTTAAGTTTAGAGATCATACCTGCCATTGGAGAGTCGAAATTGGTGAGGAGAATTGAAAATAAGGGTTTGGGGGAATGTGGGAGTGTTGGTTCGTGTTTGTGTAAGTGTGGAAAGAAAGTTAGAAATTTTTTTCTTTAAAACTCTTCAAACCCGTGCAATTTCCCTCTCTGTTTTGACCGATGCCAGGCATGCGTCGGTCGATGCGCGGGATTTTAATTAATTAATTTTTTATATAATTTATAAAATAAAATGAAATTACCTCGATTTTGGTTGCATCGGTCAATAGGATCTATGTTGACCGGGATCCGTCCACGTCGGTTGATGCAATTTTTTTTATGTATATAAAAATAAATAAAATAACCAGGAAATACCTCGACATCAGATTCCTCGACCGAGATGGGTGTGTCAACCGACACAAGTCTTGTGTCGGTCGATGTGGATGAAACGAGCATGTCGACCGTCCTGCCCCCTTTGTCGATCGAAACAGAGGCCTTTTGCACGGGATTTTCTTAACTTCACACAAAAAACTAAGGTAAAACATATCCAAACTCAAAAATTCAAAACTAAAACTTTCCTAAACTTCAATACAACTGAAAGAACCTAATCTAATTCACACAAAAGCCATAAAATCATTGGGTTACCTCCCAACAAGTGCTTGATTTAATGTCGCTAGCTCGACATTACCTTTTCTCATGGCCGATCAAAGTAAAAAGTGTCCACAACACAGATTTGCATTGGACTGTAGTATCTCTTCAATCTTTGGCCATTAACTTCGAATGTGGTGCCATCTTGACCTGTTAACTCGACAACACCATTTGGGAAAGCACTTACAACAATGTAGGGACCTGTCCACTTGGACTGCAGTTTTCCAGGCATGAATCAAAGATGGGAATTGAACACCAGCACCTTATCATCAGAATTGAACACCAGTGAGCGAATCCCTCAATCATGAAACCTCTTGGCTCTTGTCTTGTAGATAACATTGTTCTTATAGGCCTCATCTCGGAAATCCTCCAACTCGTTCATAGACATAACTCTACTTCCAGCAACATGTTTCCAGTCTATTTTAAGCTCTTTCAATGCCCACCAAGCCTTGTGTTCCATCTCTACAGGCAAGTGACAAGACTTACAAAAAACAAGTTGATAAGGAGTCATACCAATGGGAGTTTTCTAGGCAGTGCGATAAGCCCACAGTGCATCATCCAAATTAATTGCCCAATCCTTCTTTTGCTTGACAGTCTTTTCCAGAATTTGCTTGATTTCCCGGTTGGATAGCTCAATCAGTCCATTCCCTTGAGGATGGTACGGTGTAGTGACTCGATGCTTAACACCATACCTAGCAAGAAGGGAAACAAGCAATTTGTTACAAAAATGAGACCCCCATCACTTACTAAGGCTCTCGGTGCTCCAAAGCGAGTCATCAGCTTCTGCAGGAAGTTGACCACAACTCTTGAATCATTGGTGGTGGTCGGAATGGCCTCCACCTATCTCGAAACATAGTCCACTGCAAGAATAATGTAAGAGAAACCTCGGGAAGGTGCGAACGGTCCCATGAAATCAATCCCCAAACATCAAATATCTCAACCTCTACCACGGGGGTTTGTGGCATCTCACCCCTCCTGGAAATGTTGCCAGTCCTCTGGCAACGATCACAACCAGTAATCCAGCCATGACAAGTCTCGTGGATTGAGGGCCAATAGAATCCACTCACAAGTATTTTAAAGGCAGTGCGATTGGCTAAATGATGACCACCTGTAGGAGAGGAATAACAAGCCTCGTAGATTTGTTGCCACTCGGACTAGGGGACTGATAAGCTCGTATTTTGCCTCACTTATCACATTGTTTTCTTATTGGTTTCTTGTATATACTTGAGTTTTAGTTAATAATCTAGCATGAGTCAAGTTTATTGGGGTATTATGCTTGTCATGGTGTGTTTTTGCAGGTTTTGGGCCAAATCCAATGGAAACCCGTACCGAAAGCAGCAGATGTTCACGGAAACAGTCACGAATTCTTCCACAGTTGGAATCCGAATAATGGATCACATAATTGGAAATATCTTTGAGTTAGCTTTCCAATGCAACTGGAATCGGGTCAATCGGAGTTCGGGAGTGAGAGTTATGGCCAAAACTGTGAGACTGCGCAGAAGGATCGCAAGAGGGAAAACGTCTCTGTCTCGACCGATATGAAGTCCACGTCGACTGATGCAAGGGGATTCGCATCAACCGACACAAGCTCCACGTCGGCCGAGACGGGCCCAGAAAAGGAATTTTCGAGATTTTTATGGTTAAATCATATTTTTGGCCCTAGATCCCAATTTGTACAGCTCTACCTCTATAAATACTTGTTTTGCTCGAGTTTTGGGGGTTGCCTACCAGTTCTTTTCAGTTCTACATTGAGTTTTCTCTTGGATTATTGAAGTTTTTGTTATTATGGAGAGGATTCAACCTTTATTTTTATTGTAAGTTTTATTATGCATTTTATTAAAATGTTTATTGTGTTTCTTTCCATCATGAGTACCTAGAAACCCTAGCGGGTTCTAGGGCTATGTGTAATTAATCATGTGTGCATGTTAGATTGATCAACTCAAATTGCATGGTTTTAATTCCTGATTTAATTGAGAGAATTTAGGAATGATGATGGATCGAGAGATAAAATTGATTCTTTATTCATAGTTGTTAATTGAAAGACCGAGAGGAGAAAATTAATAACAGGAAGAGGAATTGAATATAATTGGCTTTCTGTCTCAAAACGAAGATTAATCAATTGTAGGGAATTAAATCTATGTTTTTATTCAGGTTGATTAATATTATGTTCTTGAGACCAACAAAAGCATATACAGTCACATGATAGTAACCTAGGTTAAAATTGCTCAACAAAGGAATTTTAATACATTAATCTGATTTCCCACCATTGTAGAGGTGATTGATTTGGCATGTATTCTGATTGATTATTTTCCCTGGTCCATTTACAAGAAGTTGGAGATTGGGGAGATAAAAGCCACCACGATCACCCTTCAGATGGTGGACTGATCTGTGTCCAAGCCCAAAGGTATTGTTGAGGATGTTCTTATTAGAGTTGGTCACTTGATTTTTCCTGTAGACTTTGTAGTACTTGAGATGAAGGAAGATGGCAACACCCCCATGATCCTGGGAAGGGAATTCCTCAACACAGCCAGAGTCCTGATTGACTGCAAGAAGGGAGAGATCACTTTGCGAGGGAATGAAGAGTCTATTACCTTCTGCATTGACAAGAAAAATAGGAAAGGAGAGTGCAACCAGATCAAGGCTACTGAAGAAGAAGAAGAAGGAGATGAGACACTGGAGGAAGAAGAAGAAGCCATCCGGTGGGAACGAGGAAATGAAGCAGTGAAATTGGAAATTAAGCTACCTCATTCCGAGTATACCACCATCATTCAGAACCACCGGGTCTTTATGATAGATTCAAGGGGTCGACGAGTCTGGACTCGACCACCTTGGTAAGATGAGGTATCGTTGAGCTGCGACGTTAAATCAAGCACTTGTTGGGAGGTAACCCAATCTTTACTTGCTTTCTTTTCAATTTCCTCTTATTTTCATTCTGCAATTTATTTTCAATTTCTATCTTTGTTCTCGAATTTGTTTATTTTTGTTGGTGATTAAAAAAAAATTCAAGGAACAAGTGCTCTGTTTCGACCGACGCAGGCCTGGCGTCGGTCGATGCAGAGTAGCTCGACGTGTAGCACTTCAACCAGTGAGGAGGGTCGACAAGAAGTCTCCACGTCGACCGATGCAGAGCCCATGTCGGTCGACGCGGAGTGCCAGCAGCCAAAATCTCACATCGCGCGATTTCTGAAGGTTCCGGGATAAAAAGTTGGTGTCTGAGACCAACATCGAGGTACCTGTTTCACTCCTAGTTTGATTCGCAAACTTATTCCCTCTGTCAATTGAATAAGTTTTAGGGGAGGAAGACTTGTAGTTGAAACTATCTTTTTCCCTTTTACTTTATGCTTTCAGTTTTTTTAAATTTATGCCTAGTTTAAATTTTTTTTTTTGCATTTGTTGAATAAAATTGTGATTTTGTGAGAAGATTTGCGTAGCTATGAGATAACCCTAGCAAGAATGCAAGATTTGAATTGATTGACTTGATTATGCATTGATTGTAATAGTGGTTGAGTATGCCTATGAATGTAGAAAACCGCATGATTACTTGTTCTGAAACTTACAAAGGCATAATGTTTGATGATGATTGGAGGTTTACTATGGAAGAATTTTTGTCCCAAGTGTGAGAGTTGAGCCTTAAATTCGATTGTGAGTGTGTCTGCATTATTGAGTATCTCTAGAACTTGCTTTGTTTCTTTTTCAAGACTGCTAAGTGTGCACATGTTTAGGAAATGATTTTAGGCCATCTTTGTTTAGCCTATTTATCCCATACACTGTCCTAATTGAATATTTATCTCTAGTCAGCCCTATTGAGCCTATGAATTTTCTTTCTTTGTCTATGAGTTGGAAAAGGATAGGAGAATCAACTCTTGTCTATGAGAGTGGGTTGGGATTTGTTTGAAAAAGATAAGATATTATTAGAAGGGTGAAAACAATAGAAGGTTGGGCTCTAAAAAAATATATAGAAAAAATTTTTTGATGTGTGTTTGTTAGTCCTTATAAGCTCAATTGAATATTCAAAAATTGTTTAAGAGCATAAAAGGATATGTGAAAAGAAAAGAAAAAAAAATTCATATGTGAATAAAAGAGCCATAAGTTGTGTTGAAAATCTAAGGAGTTGGGTAGATGATTCATAGATAGTGGATTAAGATTGATGAAGTGGACACACTGAATTTGATTTTGAGTCACTTGGTCAAATATTTTCCTACCTTTCACTAAAAGCCTACATTACAACATTGAATAAAGTCCTTTCTGATCTTAGACTTGTGTACACATATTTGCAGTGGAGATTTAGAATATTTGCAAGCCTATGGTAGAACTTGATTTGCATGACTTGTGTGATCTCATACTATCCTAGACACTTGAGTAAATGAGTGAAAACACTTCCCTTGTGAGTCTTCCATGGTTTACTGATTTTCTGATTCTTACAAAGTGTTGATGTTTTGTGGGTTACGAGTTTGATTATGATTAATCTTGTGAGGCATTGCACTTCTCTTCTACTTGACCTTTTGATTCATTCTTTTGTTGATTGAGGACAATCAAGTGTTTAAGTTTGGGGGGGTTGATAAGCTCGTATTTTGCCTCACTTATCACATTGTTTTCTTATTGGTTTCTTGCATTTACTTGAGTTTTAGTTAATAATTGAGCATGAGTCAAGTTTATTGGGGGTATAATGCTTGTCATGGTGTGTTTTTGCAGGTTTGGGCCAAATCCAATGGAAACCCGTACCGAAAGCAGCATATGTTAGAAGAAACAGTCACGGCTTCTTCCACAGTTGGAATCCGAGCTAATGAAGCACAGAATTGGAAAGATCTTTGAGTTAGCTTTCCAATGCAACTGGAATCGGGACAATCGAGTTCGGGAGTGAGAGTTATGGCCAAAAACCGTGAGACTTCGCAGAAGGATTGCAAGAGGAAAAACATCTCTGTCTCGACCGATATGAAGTCCACGTCGACCGATGCAAGGGGATCCGCATCGATCGAGACGGGCCCAGAAAAGGAATTTTTGAGATTTTCATGGTTAAATCATATTTTTGGCCCTAGATCCCAATTTGTACACCTCTACCTCTATAAATACTTGTTTTGCTCGAGTTTTGGGGGTTGCCTACCAGTTCTTTTCAGTTCTACATTGAGTTTTCTCTTGGATTATTGAAGTTTTTGTTATTTTGGAGAGGACTCAACCCTTATTTTTATTGTAAGTTTTATTATGCATTTTAATAAAATGTTTATTGTGTTTCTTTCCATCATGAGTGGCTAGAAACCCTAGCGGGTTTTAGGGCTATGTGTAATTAATCATGTGTGCATGTTAGATTGATCAACTCAAATTGCATGGTTTCAATTCCTGATTTAATTGAGAGAATTTAGGATTGATGATGGATCGAGAGATAAAATTGATTCTTTATTCATAGTTGTTAATTGAATGACCGAGAGGAGAAAATTAATAACAGGAAGAGGAATTGAATATAATTGGTTTTCTGTCTCAAAAGGAAGATTAATCAATTGTAGGGAATTAAATCTATGTTTTTATTCAGGTTGATTATTATTTTGTTCTTGAGACCAACAAAGGATATACAGTCACATGATAGTAACCTAGGTTAAAATTGCCCAACAAAAGAATTTTAATACATTAATATGATTTCCCACCATTGTAGAGTTGATTGATTTGGCATGTATTCTGATTGATTATTTGCCCTAGAATATGTGTTCTTTATTATTGCTTTTAAAAACTCTTTAAATTTCAGTCTTGTCATCTTTTTTTCCAAAACCAAAACCCAAATTTCAGTCTACTCAAACAATAAATCTGAGAACTATAGTTAGTACATGGGATATTTTCATTGCACATTTCCTCTGGGTTCGACTACCTTTGGGTATTTATAAATTTATTTGCCACTGTGTTTGCAATTAATCTGCGAAATTTGCAGTGATCAGGGACACATCGGCGAATGAGGCTATCAGCACATCGGCGCCACTAGTAGGGGTCCTCCCAATAGTAAAAGCGGACATCTCTCAAGAACTTCTTCCGAGCATAAGGGGAACTATATGGAGGAAGAGCATCAGTGGCAAGGTAGTTTGCATAGTCTGTAAACCACGACGTCTTGGACTCGAGCATGGCTCTCAAATCTTCAATACTAGATTTACACCCGTGCGCGTTGCGCAAATATATGTTATTTCATAATAATATACAAATAATCTAATTTAAAATATTATGATAATAATATTATATACTTTATTGTATAATAATTTATGTTTCAATGAATATATTAATTTAGTTCGCTCAAAATAATACCAATTACATATTGTATAAAAATTTATAAAAAATACGTACTAAACTTGTCTAATAAATTATCATCACACATGTTATTCATTAGGAGTTGTACTCAAAATAAAAGTATTTAAATTTGTACTCGTAACATTATCAACTTTACAAACATAACATAGTGCTTACAAAATTATAATTTAACTCACAATATTTGTCTATATTTTTAATTTAATATATTACACCAAAAATTATAATTTATTTCTAAGTTAGTTCATTTTATCGACTCAATGTCTAACATTTATAAAATTATAAATGTTAGGTTCTTGTAAAATAAAATAAATATTATAAATTAAATGTTTTAATTCCTAAAAATAATATGAGTTTAGAAATTAAAATAATAAAATGATAATTTAATATTCAAATTACATTGCAAATATGTTTGTTTTGTCGTTTGTTTCAAATAATTTTGCAAATTTAAAAATTCTAAAGTTAATTTGCTAAATAGTTGCATTTATGCAATGTTTTTAATAATTTTGTAAAACTAAATTATATATATTAATATATTTTAACCATAATTGTAGAAATAATATTAATTTATTTAATAATTTTTTAATATGTTCACGCTTTTCAAAAAATTTGGAGGGAAAAACTGGAACTCCTTTAGTATATTATATAGATAGCACATCTATTCATCTGGGAAGGTCTCCTGTATCCTCGACTCCTGCTCATCCGCCTCAAAAGAAGGCTCCAAACGCGATAAGTGATCAGCTATCACATTCTCGCTCCCCTTTCGATCCTTGATCTCCACATCAAACTCTTGAAGTAGAAGGATCCATCGAATCAACCTTGGCTTGGCATCCTGGTTGGAAAACAAATATCTAATGACAGCGTGGTCAGTATAAACAACACTTTTCAAACCTATCAGATAGGACCAAAATTTATCAAAAGCATATACGACTGTCAACATCTCCTTTTCAGTGGTGGTGTAATTGCACTGTGCCGGATTCATACTCTTGCTAGCATAGTGGATGACATGGAACAACTTCCCTTTCAATTGGCCTAGGGCTACCCCCACTTCATAGTCACTAGCATCACACATCAACACAAATGGCTCACTCCAATCTAGAGAAGTCAGGACCGGTGCGGTGACTAAGTCCTTCTTCAACTGCTCAAAAGCCTGCAAGCACTCAGAATAAAAAAACAAAAGCTACATCTTTCTCCAACAAATTACACAATGGTCTTGAAACTTTAGAGAAATCCTTGATGAATCTTCTGTTGAACCCGACAAGGCCGAGAAAACTCATCACTCCTTTGACATTGGCCGGCGGTGGCATCTTCTCAATTACAGTAACTTTGGATCGATCCCTCCAATCCTTCAGCTGACACTCGGTGTCCCAAGACAATCCCTCACGCACCATAAAGTGGCACTTCTCCCAATTCAAGCAGAGAATGGTCTCCGTGCACCTCTCCATAACGGTAGCTAGATTCTGCAAGCAAGTGTCAAATGAACTACCAAAAACAGAGAAGTCATCCATTAATACCTCCATAATATCCTCAATTTGATCGTGAAAGATGACCATCATGCATCTCTGAAAGGTCGTCGGGGCATTGCAAAGGCTAAAAGGCATCCTACGGTAAGCAAATATGCCATATGGGCAGGTGAAGTTTGTCTTGTGACGTCTTTCATTACGAGCTTTTACACACGCTTCTAGATCGATCGGTTTCGGGTCAAATAGGAAGAACTAGAAGATTCCACCTCTGGAAAGCGCCTACACCTAATGGCTTAAGCCGCTGTTCCCATTTCCTCGCTGACCCATCATGCAAAAGGTACGCCGTTAGAGTGAGTGCGCTTGACTAAACTAATAGAAAATAAATGTCTGTTATTGTTATTCCAAGAATACAATCACCATCATATATTTCTATATATTTTAAAATAAGATGATATACTTGATCATAAATAGAACTCTTTGGAAAAAACTCTCCATCCTCTTTAGTCATGGGTATTGCAAGACCAAACATAAAATCTATTTCATCAAAGCACCTTAAGATGGCATAGCCTTAATTTATAAGGGCGAGGTTCAAACGAGGAAAGGTACCTAGGCACCCAGAGACGAGGAAGGGCGTAGTAATCTCTCTCTTTTATCTTTCGTTCGTTTTGATAGTCGCTTTCTAAAGTATTAAAAAAAGCATCTATTAGATAGGTGAAAAAATGATTTAAATAGTATAGTGGTATCAGAATGTATCTTGTGATCTTGCATCTTCCTGACATACTGGAGTTATAACATTTGAATTTCTCCTTAGTTAGAATTTAGAATTGGAATCTCCTTTCATGCTCTCAACCTTACAAAAACAAAAAAAGTACCAACGCAACATCGAAAGAAAGAGCAATCAACTATATGCTTAACTCATGCCCCAGGAATCCCTGGGCACAGGGGGTACGAGCTAATCTTTTACTAGAGGGGAAGCTGGGGAAAAGCATAGAGCGTGCGTGCTCAGCTCTCGCCCTCGTCCCATTCTGTCTGCTAGATTTATAATAAAAAGTGCTTCGGAATTGATCTCATATTTTAAAAATTTTCATTTTTCTTTGTTGATTAAAAACTTTACTCTTGAATGAAAAAATAATTTTTAGAGGAATAGTTCATAGAACGATTTTGAATCGAAAGAATTCTTTTCCGATCTTTCTCGGTGCATAAGCGAGGCTTAGCGGTCGATTGAAGGCAAGACTTATAGTTATAGAACTCCTTTCCGGAACTATTGCTAGTTCTCTCTTTACATCCAAATGGTGCAGAACGTGGCAGGAACTTTGCTTTGTCCACCTGCTTGAAAGCTCTTCAAATCCTGACTTCGATGACAACGAATTCTCTTTTTTAAGGAATATCTCGACTTCGTCATACTTTTTATGCAAAGACATCCGAGGCAACCTTTCCTACTACTTAGAAGTCCAATTTGAATAAAAAAGAAGATATCAATGAACTTCTATGGAATAGTTTCACGGGATTCAGCCAATTGTCTTGATTGTGGAATATCATTGAGAAATAGGAATCTGCGTTATCAAAGGATTTCGATCAAAATCGCTCAGGTCAGTGAGGACTCATTCACTCACCTACTCCTTATCTATTTAATATTCCCTTCCATCTACTGAATTCAAAGACCCGCCGCGCCGGGTGTATTTTTTTTTATTTTGAATTCACATGACATTTGAAATTCTTTTTGTTACACTTCTATATTTTCTATCCTATATATTATATTTCTCTATAATTTATTTATTTCTTCCGAATTCGGTTGATTAGTTATAACTAATCAAACATTCCCCGGCGCGGCGCAGAACGAACTAATCCACGACCAGCAAGTTTTTCGAAAGTGAACTTAATGGAATTGTTACTTTCCAAAAATATTGCTGAAAATAAAAGAAGGTCCATTTTCCCACGTAGTTCGTCGTAGTCCGTTCTTGACTGAACTTCTTTTTTTTTTTTTGAATTTCAATAAGATTTTTCTGCTTAATGGATAACCAGTTGTTACCAATGGAGAATTATTTCTCATCTTAACTTCAGGTGATAGAATTTGCTGATCCTCCGGTGCAACTGCTATCTGATTGTAACATGAATAGCCATCAAGAAAACAATAGAAGGGGTAACCGACAAGTCTATCTAACATCTGATCAATAAAAGGAAGTGGAAAATGATCCTTGCAAGTAGCAGCATTAAGAGCTCTGTAGTCGATGCGGAACCACCATCCTGTAATAGTCGGGTGGCAACCTCTTCTCGATCATCATTCTTGATGATCTGCATCCCTCCTTTCTTTGCAACCACCTGAGTGGGACTCACCCACTTGCTGTCTGAAATGGGATAGATCATCCCGTGGTCAAGAAACTTCAGTACTTCTTTCTTCATTGCCTCCTGCATAATAGGGTTCAGCCGTCTCTGTGCTTGCCTCTTCGGTTTTGCCTCCTCTTCTAATATGATCTTGTGCATGCAAACAGAATGGCTGATCCCTTTGATATCTTTAAGTTTCTAACCAATTGCAGACTTGTGTTGCCTCAGAACTCGGAGTAGTTTGTCCAACTCAACCTGCGTAAGAAAAGAAGATACAATTATAGGGTAGGTGTTATTTGGACCAAGATAAGAATATTTAAGATGAGAATGGAGTGGTTTTAGGTCCAAAATATGTGGTTCGAAGTTAGATAGCCCTTCCCCAGCCTGCACGTCGACCGAGATGGCCTCTGTGTCGACCGATATGGGTGATTCTAGGCAAATCCCTTTTCCACGTCTCACTATTTTGACTGATTTGGACTTCACGTCGCCCGAGCTGCCTACGTTGACTGAGATAGATGCATCGACCGAGTTCCTACTGGCATCACCCGAGATGGATCTGAACACCGTGTCGAATGATTTGATCTTTGTGTCGGGCAAAATATAGCCTTTTCCACATTTTCCCTTCACATTTTGGCCAAATCGAGCTGGCAGCTTCTCTCTTTTGAGTTATTTATGCCTTGGAATTTCTTCAAACATGTCCAGCTCCAAAACCAGGTTCTGAATCTCTTCATCAGCAGTATCTAAATCTGTGGAAGAAAAGAAAGAATGCAGTAAACATATTTCAAGAAAATCAGGGTCAGATTTAACAGAAGAGAAAGGAGAAGAAATCATCGGCTCAAAGCAGTTAATCATGTGGCATTCTTCTTGGTAGCTTCCGTCTTCGTGCTTCTGCATGGACTTGAAGATGAAGAATGTGATAGATTCATCATTCACTCGAAAAGTCAGCTTCCCATCCCTAATATCAATCAATGCTCCTCCAGTTTTTAGGAATGGTCTCCCCAAGATGAGAGGGATATTCTGATCTTCTTCCATGTCCAACACTACGAAGTCCGCAGGGATGATGAAATCCTTTACCTTCACTAACACATCTTCAACAATACCCTTAGGATAGGTCACTGATCTGTCTGCCATCTGGAGCGAGATTGTGGTCGGCTTGATGCTTCCAATTGCCAACCGTCTGAAAATAGACAAAGGGATAAGATTGATAGATGCACCTGAATCACAAAGTACCTTGCCGAAAGTCTCTCCACCAATGATGCAAGAAATTGTGAAAGAACCAGGATTCTCTCTCTTGAGTGGCATCTTCTTCTGAATAACAACACTGCACTCCTCAAACAGGTTGACGGTCTAATGCTCCAGGAACGGCCTTTTCTGAGAAACCATGTCTTTCAAGAACTTGATGTAACTGGGCATCTCTCGCAGGGCTTCAACCAAAGGAATGTTGATGTGAATTCTCTTCATGTGCTCCAGGAAACGTGTGTACCTCTCATTCATTTAGGATTTGGCAAAGCACTGCAGAAATGGCATCGAGGGCCGCTTTACGGGCAGAGCCGAGGTATGCGTCAATCAAGATGGGCCCGCATTGGTCGATGCGGGCTACTGTGCGGCGGTCTCATGAACATCCTCTACATCGACCGACGCGTGTCCTACATCGGTCGATACAGAGGCTTCTCCTGCGGGTTCTTCTTCCTATTCAATCCTGTTTCCCTCCGGTTGGTCTTTCTCTGGATGTTTTGGTCCCTGGTATGATTTTCCACCTCTGAGAGTGATGACATTGACCTCATTCTTCTGATTTTTCGGATTGACTTGATTATTGCTCGGAAGATGTCCGGGCTTGTGCTGAGCTCCAAGTGCATTAGCAATCTGGCTAATCTGTGTTTCAATGATTTGCATATGCTTCTCCACTCTATCAACTTTGGTGCTGGCTCCATATACATCTTGTTCAAGCTTCCCCACTATATCGGTAGAGCCTTCCACGAACTTAGCCAAGATTTCTTCAAGATTTGGTTTCTTGCTCTCAACAACTGTTCCACCTTGAGTAGCAAAATCAGCTGGTGGTTGTTCTGCTCCTTGAGGTTTTGAGTAAGAGAAACTAGGGTGGTTTCTTGCAGCATTCAGATTGTAGCCCTGACTGTTTTGTAGATATCCTCCTCGGTAGTTATTTTAAAAAACACCTCGTTGGACAAAGTTCACATCCATGCAGTCACCTTCATCCTGAACTTGGACTTGCTCAACAACAGCAACTGTCTTTCCAGCCTTCAATGTAGCAAAATCCTCTCGCAGCTTTTTGACTTCGGCTTTGATGTCAATTTCTTCAGTAGCCTGCTCCATATCTTTGATCGGTCTTTGTAGGACATTTGACCACCTTTGACTGTTGTTTGCCATCTTCTGAAAGAAATCCATAGTCCGTTTGGGACCCTTTGTCATGATAGAGTCTCCCAAAGTAGAATCCACTAGCTCAACAGTCTTCTCATTTAACCCTTCATAGAAAGTCTCAGCCTGCTCTGCCAAACATAGACCGTGACCAGGGCACAATCTCAGCAACTCCTTGTACCTCTCCCAGGCTTCATGAAAATTTTAATCTGACCTTTGAGAAAATCTGGTGATGTCCTTCTTCCTATGTCTGATAACACTGGGTGGAAAGAAATTAGCAAGGAATTCATTCCTTAGTTTTGTCCATGTGCTGATGTTGCTCTTGGCTAGAGCAGAAAATCACGACAGAGCTTTGTCTCGCAGAGAAAAGGCAAAGAGTCTCAACCGGATAACACTCTTGCTGACTCCACCGCTTTTGACTGTATTGCAGAGCATCAGAAACTTATCAAGATGGGAATAGGGGTGGGGTCCTCAGTAGCTCGGCCCCCATATTGGTTCTGCCGAACCATCTGCACCAGACCAGTCTTCAACTCAAAATTATTAGCATTGATGCCCACCCTGAAGTCAGTCTCTTGGAACTTCCGCCTGTATTTCTTTTGGATAGAATCCTCATCCTCATCAGCATCAAACCTTCCCAGCTCTTCTTCTTCTTCTTCTTCTTCTTCTTCTTCCTCTTCCGGTGGATCAACCGAATTCCACCCAAATCAAGGATTATGGTTGTTCCTCTCATTCAATATCCTAATCTGTTCCCTCATGGCATGCATCTCACGGACAAGCTCATCCTGCTCTTCAGGAATCAGAGCAGGTGGGACATTCTGTGGATTGCCTTAAGCCATTTTGACAGTCTCACTGCTTGAAGCAGTTTCCTCCCGGTTTCTCCTGCTGTTGTTTCTTCTGCACGTAGCCTTAATTTCAGGGTCGAATGGAATCGGTGCTTTACCACTCCTCCTCGTGTTCATAAACTATTTGAAACAAACAGAAGGAAAGTGATTAAACAGGAATTAAAATAGACAAGAAGTAAATACTAATGGAAAATAAACTAATTATGCAAAAACTAACAAAGTAAATCAAATTTAAAAGTATTTAAGTAATCTGGAAATTAAATAACTCAGGAAATCAAAATGAGCAAATTTTTCATTTTTTTTTGTTTTTTTTATCAGTGTCGACCGAGATTACAGGTGCGTCGACTGACGCGGATTTAAAATTCGCGTCAACCGACACGAAACCAAATCAGTCGAAACAAAACCATAATTTTGCACAAACTGAAAATTAAAAATAAGAAAAATAAAGCTCAAATCAATACCCCGATAACAAATTTAATATCAAGATTAGTTCTACTCAATCCCCGGCAACGGCGCCAAAATTTGATCGCTAAAATTATTAACGACTTAGCAGAGCTAACAATATAGCAGCAAATAAAAATTATCGATCCCACGAGGAATGAAATAAAGAACCATCCTAAGTACTGAACTATAGTTTCTCAGGACATTGTTTGAGGCGATCAAATTCAAGGGTTTTTGGTAATATTAACTTGAAAAACTAAAGAGAAAGTAATCTTCAAAAAGGTCAATTAAAACCAGACAGGACAATTCAACGGGGTTTCAATCAAATGCTAAGATACAGTTTCTAGGGATTTATGACTATCCTTCCTAATATGCAACAAACAAATCTATCAAATGCCAATTTAATTCCTTGAAAGAAGGAAATCAAAAAAATATTGTAAACTTCTTTAATGGAAAATTCAGAAAGTAGATTATCGAAATCCCTTTACCCTTTTGGTCTCAAGAAATAATTTAATAATTCCCAAAATCAACAGATTAAATCTTATAACCTAATTCCCTCTTTTAAGACAAGAATAAATGATTATATTGTGAAATCCTTTTTTTGTTAATTAATTATCACCTTTTGAGTCTTAAATTAATTAACAAATAACCTAAATAAGTGGCTAACAAATCCAGGTTTAATTCAAAGCAAAGAATTTCACAAATCTCACAAAAAAAGACATTCGATTCAATTAATCTAAAGATATGCAGTCAGGATAGATTTTTAACCCTAGAATCTGATTAAGAGTTTAGTTCATCATATTCATAATAAACAACATCATGATAAGATAAAACATGTAGTAACTTGCATTGATCAAATCGGAGTCTTGATACAACATTAGTTCCAATCCATAAAAGTCTTCAAGCTCCACAATAAAAATCCAAACACAATTCTCCCTTGAAAATAATATTCAATTCTGAAAACTAAGAGTCTAACCCTAAAAACTCGAATGAAAGTGTTTATATAGGTGTACAAATAATCCCCAGAAGGTATAGAATTAAACAAGGAAGAAAATAGCCAAAAATAACAATTTCTCGCCAAATCAACTTCCGCGTCGACCGACACAATTGCCATATCGGTCGACACGCACTTCAGTTTGACATCCTCCACCTCGACATGCCACATCAGCAATGACCTTCCACGTCGACCGAGACAGAGCTCGCGTCGGTCGACGTGGAGCTCCTGCATCAATGATGCGGCTAAAAGTTCAATAAAAATTAAACTCTTAGCTACACAAGAATAAAATTTGTCAAATCCAGGTCCTTCTTCCCTTCGCCTGCTAGATTACCGGGATACTATAGCAAAGTCTAATAGCTAGGTAACATAAAATCGTTGAGTAATTTCTATCAATCTAGGCAATCAATTTAAACCTATGCTACCAACATATAACAAGTAATGAATTAAACCTACAACCAATATTAAGTCTCAAAACAATCATTAAATTCTCTCCACACATTGGTAAACCAAGACAAACAAATACTCAAATGAGGTAGATAGGATGTTGAAATAAACGTAGATTTAATCCAATTAGGTTAATCATTGATGTAAACAGGTTTTAAATCCTATAAAGTTGAGCAACCGACTCTTTTCTAGTCAATCCCCTTTGTACCGGTGAATTGTCCGTTGACGAAATTTGAAATCTCAAACAGCTACGTTATCAATCCCTAACTCACTCCAAAACGTCCGTCGATTATTTCCCTACAATCCTAGCCCCGCACATGGATTGGAACTAAAACTATATGATTATGCACTTTTCACGACGATTCCGTCCGCGTATTGGCTGCAACGTTCACATCAACTACCTATAGATTGACTATTACCTACATCTAATAGGTATGAACAAGCTCAAGTGCAAATCAACCCCTCATAGGAAAGTAAACAAACAATTATCAAACCTAATCTTCATGCATCCTTGTTCAAATCAACATCCAAATTGAATTAGAGCAACATACCTCTCAATTGTAACAATACAAAGTTGAAATCAATTACATCCATTACAATTGATAAGTATAAAGTGAAATCTTCCCCAATTGGATTTGCTAGGTCTTGATCTACCCCCTTGGATCTTCAATTCTCCTCCAAGGATTGATGAATTAGCTCCTTGATACCTTGGGTGAGGTTTTGGAAGAGATGGAAATGGGAATCGTAGAGAGAATTTTTAGAGGTGGTTATTCAAAGTTATGAGTTAGTTCTGAAAATAACCATTTTCCCCCCTTTTATAATGAGCAAACAGGGCCTCGGATCGCCCGAGCCAAAGTTGGCTCGCCCGAGCCATGCTAAAAACTGCCAAATGCTGAAAATCACGTTCTGGCTCGGCCGAGCCAATTTGGCTCGACCGAGCCACCTTTTTGAAGGGCTTGGCTCGACCGAGCCTGCACACCGATCGGCCGAGCGAGCTCTCTGTCGGGCAGCTTGGCCGAGCCTGCACACCGCTTGACCGGGCAACTCCTCCAAGCTCCCGAAACTCCTCTTTTTGCACCGCTCGGGCGAACTTAGCCTCCTCGGACTTCATACTTGGACGATTTTCCTCCAAAACTCTCCAAAATACGCTATATTATGCTCGAAATGTATCCTACAATATTTCAAACACGAAAACACAAAAACAAGACAAAAGAACAACGAAAGCATATGATATGAGGGTAAAATGGCCACAAACATGCACGCGCACACATCAAAAAATAGGTCATTTTATGCACATATCAGTCAACCCTCCTGAAGTCACTGTTGCCTCTTCCGTCGACTGCTCGTGTCGACCGACACAAGCCTTGTGTTGGTCGATACAAAGCCAAAAGTGCTGCCTTTCTTCCGTGCTCAGAATTTTAGCTCTTTTCTTGCAAAAACACACCATCAAACACATATATAACACTACAACACTACGATGCACAAATAAACATGAAAATCTTGCAACTTGAATACTAAATGAGCTAGAAACTAATTGATAAGTTAGCGAAATAATGAACTTATCACTCTTCCGAACTTAATCGGGTAATCTACTAAGTTTTGTACAAGTCTCCTTACGATCTATAGATAGCCCGTTGGCACTCCTTCCTTCGGTCTGTTATCATCACTTGCCAAGAATATCCTTGTAGACTCAGTCTTCAGGTTGAAGTGAGGGCGCACCTCACAACATTCTTATTGGTGGTTTGATGTTTGCTGTTCTTCCCAGAACTCGGTATGGTTGGCTAGATGCACGTGATAGTCCAAATCCCACAATAGGAACTGACTGCTGTAAATATATCTTCAAAGGATATATTCACCAAGAGGTAGCTTAAACTTTAATGCTTAGCCTCGTGCTTTAAACCACGTAGCACGAATGATTAACTTGAGTTAGAAACTCAAGTCTCGTGACTAGAATTACGGAGTAATCAGTGAACTTTTGTGTAGAAAGTTTGGCAGAGCTTTAGCTTGAGAGTTCGTTGGTTTCAGTTACCTTTTTAGGTTGAAATGCAGACCTATTTATAGAGGAATCTCTGAATGTTTGAAATTTTGCCCGTTAGACATGAATATCCAATCGTTAGAGCCAATAAGAATGTCGTCCAATCATACCCATTCATTGGCAAGCCTGCTCTGCTCTGAAACAGAAGTACTTCATGTACTTTCCCCCTACTTTCTTCAGACTCAGTTTCAGTCCGAGGAATCTAAGTATGGACATCCTCGTACTGACTTTTACTTAGCCTCCAATTGCCTTGTAGTCTGACTAAGCTTGGTTCTCCTTATGTTCCACGTGCTTAGAAACTTAGACCTCTATACTGACTTTCCATAGTCAGTATAGGCTGCCCTCATACTGACTTCTCATAAGTCAGTATGGTAATCTCTATACTGAGTACCCAAACTTAGTATAGGCCTTGGCCATACTTGGTGAAATCAAGTTTCACGCATGAACACTTCTTCAAATCCTCGAGCAAATCCTTCGCTCGGTCTTTAGCACCTAAGTTCTATTACAACACAATTAATCCTATACATGGATTACAATAAGAACTTTTGGATCTTAGTGCTAAAATAAGTTTTGACATATCAAAACATCAAATTAAGGAGGGAACTAAAACTTAGTTCATAACAATTTTCCCCTTTTTGATATTGTAAAAACCACTTAAAAGAGACAAAAAGAAAAGGAAGCATGTCAAACTGAGTTTACAACGACACTACTCAGTATACATGTCCTTAGTTCTATCCTACTCTACTTGGTCTTCCCCCTGAATTGGAGAGACATTTCTTGAATAACCAATAGAGCAAAAAACCTAAGTTTTGCTGCTCACTCTTAGGAAAAGTGAGTTCAGCCAGGTTCAAACTTAGAGAAAGAGAGAGAGAGAGAGAAAATGAGTGATTGTCCAAGATCAGTTTCCATACTTTCATTAATGATATAAGATAATACACGTACAATGAAAGTTAGAAAACTAAGCTCAGAAAGGACTAAGTAACAAAAACTCAGTACCAAAAAACTTAAAGGAGGAGGAGGAGGCTCTGATGATGAAGGCTTATCCACTCAACTTTGATCTAGCTCCAGAAGCATGTTGTGCTGCTCTTGCCTTCTCTTCTCTTCTGCTTCTTTTCTCAATCCTTGCTCTTCCTTTTCTTTGTGCCTCTGCTCAACCATTTCCCCCTTTTGATATTGTCAAAACCAGTAAAAAGAGCTAGAAAGAAAATGAAGCATGGCATACTAAGTTTATAACAACGACAATACTCAGTTAAGTGTCCTTAGTCTGTCCTTTTCAACTTGGACTTCCCCCTGAATTGCTTGCTGAACTGCTTAACGATTGGGTTGGTTCGCAGTTTGTTCGTCTTGCGGATTGACAGACCTGTTTGGGCTTTAGAAATGGGTTGCTTGGTTCGTGACCCCAACAGTATGACATGACATATTTATGTCCACTTAAGATTTCAGGCATCTAAGTTTTGGTCGTGGAAAAAAATTGAAAGTTTGGACCTTAAATTGTTATATTTAAAAGTTTGAGATAAATTTGAGAATTTACCTAAAAGTTGGGATAAATTTGAATACTTTCCCTTTTTAATTTAATATAACATAAGAGAGATTTAACTATGGTAATGAAAAACTCCTTCTAATACATAAAAAAGTCCTTATAAAGAAGAAAAAAGTTTGAAGAAGATAACAACGCAATTTCTAATTGATACAGGAAGAATGCTGTCAAAATCCTGACAGCTATGATGATTAATTTGTTACAAACTTTCCTTACATGGAAGTGGGTTGTTAAATGTGAAACTTCCATCAATCAGAGTGGCTTTAGAACTTTCATTAAAAATTATTTTAAAGTCATTTTTTTATTATAAAAATTTTGTAAAAAAAATTGAATAAAAAAATCTAATTTTTTTTACTTCGAACCATGAGAGTAAGTACATTTTATTGTAAAAAAAATTAAATAAAATAAATAACTGTAGATAGTATTATACAAACCAAAATGCATAGTTATCATCTAATTAAGATAATTTTCTTATTATTTTTTGAAGAAAAGATTCCCACAATCCATTATTACTCAAAAAATAAAATTTTTAAAGTCTTAAATATAATAAATAACTTTAAATTATTAATGTCTTATTTTACTAATTGACTATCTTGAATAATTTGTATTACAAATAAAAGGAATTTTATTAAGTCTTTTAAAACAGATTAATCATTGTTTACAACATTTTGGTATTAATCAAATAACGAATATGATATTATGATGAAGATTATTTTGACATCTTATCTCACTATAAATTTATGTACTATTTTATCTTAGTAGAACTAAAGATCAATTAATATATTTTGTATTAGCACAGTTTTAAAAAGTTTATATTTAAATAAATTAATAACATACTACTACTAATATCTATCATAAAAAAATTCATAGTTACCATAAATTTGTCAATCAATTATATCTCCACTACTTAAGTAAATAATATGTCTTCTAACTCTTTTAGTTTTAATGTGGCTTAAAGATGACATTATTTTTGGAAAGTTGGCTTTATAAATCAAACATACACTTAGAATTTTAGTAACAACAGAAAGTTAGACTTAATCAACATATGTAGAGAAGAGTCACTTGCTATGATTTCAAATCTTCTTTTGTGCCACAATTTGTTTCAATCAAAACTTAGTGTATCAAATAATAAAAAAAATGACAAAATAATTATATAACTGTCATTAGAAAAATTGAAAGTGTCCTTAATTTATTAAATAATTAACAATTAATCCCAATTGTTTATTTAATTAATAGATTCAATGAACAAGATCATTATATTTTATTACTAATTAAAAAAAAATTCTCATGCAGAATGTATCCATTATAGATACATAAATACAATGAATTATTTCTGTTTTACATAAATTTCGAATGTGTTAATCGAGTAAATCATTAGAATGAAATTTGATAAGAAAGGACAAATGTGTGGTGATAAATTGTGACCCAACGCGTGAGAATTATTCAAGAATGATACAACAGATTCATATTACTCTCTCCGTCCCGGCTGAATTGTCCCGGTGACTTTGGACACAATAATAAAGGAGTGTGAGTGTAAAGTAAGTTGAGTGGAATTAATATTTTATTGTTGAGTGTGAAAAAGTTGCCTTTTTAAGTAATGAGACAATTGAGGTGGGACGGACGAAAAAGGAAAGTGGGACAATTGAGGTGGGACGGAGGGAGTATAATTTTTTTAATGAATATTAATCAATATATTATTTACTCGTCAGAAATGAAAGCGATTTATGCCGCTTCCAAAAATAAAGTCGAAGCAAAAGTATTACTAAAATAAGATTTATTAGAAAATGATTAATTGAGGAGAGTTTAAGATTTTCAATTAATTAAGCCTAGTACTTATCATCCAAGGTATGGCTACCTAGACCACTCGGTTTACATTTTTTTGTTTTTTTCCACTTTTCAAATTAAAAAATGTGGATGAAAATGGATGTCGCGTGGCAGGAGAGGGGTGGCCTCACTTTATCTTTTTGCCAATAATTGGTTCATGCTTTATGCCAATTTAATCATCATCAACAATGGTGAAAAAAAGTCTGTATACTGCTTCTTATTTAATAAAAAACATAAACTTTTGATATATTGTTATTTTTGTTATAGTATAATATTGTACTAAAAATTTACTAAATTAGTAAACTGTAATACGTAAACATTAACTAAAACTAGAGATTATTTTATACTTCATCTTTTTGTAGGAATAAGGCACTAGTCGCGTGTAGAAATATTTGTGAAAATGTTATCAATTTTGTCACTACAGTTTTGAATGTTAGCAACATCTTATACTAATTAATATTTTATTTAACATTATTGTATTGTTAGATTAGTAGTATATTATTCGAACATTAAGTTCTTTTTTTAAAAAAGTTTTTGTTACATTAATTTAAACACACCGCTTTACATGTCCTCAACTTGAATTCATGATTTTTTGGTTACAAACATTAAGTTCTTTGAATCTTTTTTTGAATATTAAGAACCTTTACCCTATATTATTGATGAAGCGTACGTAGATCCAACAAATAAAATAAATCATTTAATGATTTTATTTTTGGTGCTACATGAGCAAATATAAATATGGAATGATGGATGAAATAATTGGTGGGAAAGCAGAAGGGACAAAAACAACTATTTGAGTGAAGGGGTAAGTGTCAGTGAGGGGGCATCCTTGACTTTTCCGAGAAAGAGCGATGAGAAGTGAGAACACACGGTAAAGGGTTTCTTTCTCCAACCCAATGAAAAAGCTGTTTAATTTTCGCTGCATGGGATGGAATAATATGTAAGAACAAAACTTCAATGTTAGTGTTATATTATTTTTTATCTCAATTTAATTGTTCCTTTTTTTTTTGTTATCCTAATTTATTAATTTTATTTTTAAAAATATTAAAAAATTAAACTCAATTCATTCTACACTTGCCATTTTTGGTCGTTGTGTCCGATCAAACCAGGACCAAAAGAGTATCTGTTTTAAGTTGAATAAATTCATGAATTTGTTTTTTTTTTTTTAACTTTTGTCAAAAAAAAAAAAAATCATATTGGTGTAGTTAATAGTTATATGTGATTTTTGTGTTCTAGAAAAGTCATCCTTCACTCCTTGGGACATGAGTTCAATCTATATATCCACACGTGACCAAATTTCTCCATCTTCACATCCTAACAAAAAATTTCTAAATATCCATCATTCTCTTCCCATGCAACTCCTGACGCTGTATTTTAACACAGAAATTTCGTTATGGATATGGAAAATGAACACAGAAATTTCGTGGAACGTAACCACTGATCAATATGATTCCTACAAATAAAGAGAAAAACTTTCGCATTTCCCACTAAATTAAATCAACAAAACACCATCTTCCTCTCCTCGAGAGCAATGACCAGCAACTCCGACCCATCGTTGCAGCAAAAACTGGAAGCTCCGATGCCGTTGATCGGCATGTACGTTGCTCTAGCCTCCCTAGCTTGCTCTCTCTTCATGGCAGCCGATCTCATCCATGGATTCCGGAGCAAAAAGCTCTGGTTCCCTTCCAAATACTTCTCTCTCAACTCCTTTTCCTTGACGCTTCTCGCAGTTGCTCTCAAGCTCCCCATCGATCTCACTACCGACATGTCGGCTTTTACCGACAGATTAGCCAAGATTAGCAGCCTCGCTCTCATGTCCACCGCCATGGCCAGTTTCATGCCGTCCTTGGGCTCCATGTCCGACAGAGACATTCTCATCAATGTTACTGCATTAGCCATTCTCATCATCACTGTGGTTGCCGATGTCTGCCTCCAAGTCGTCGGTACGCGGTCGTTTCTCCACCACCGCGTCCTCTTCCCCGAAGAAATCCTCGCTCTGAGCTTGATGCTGCTTCTCCTCCTCGTGCTAGGATCAACGGCGATTATGGTGCTCACCACGAAAAAGTGCCTAGAGGCCAAGTTTCAAGAAAAACACAGTTTTGTTTCGATCCAAGAGTTGTCGGATGTAGTTGAGGGGCTGAGAAATGTGGTGAAGAAGTACTGGGTGATGGCTGAGACTAGCAGCCCGCAGTTCGTGATCGCTCGTTCCGCCGCCTCGGCCGCCTCCGGTTTCATTTGCCTCGTAAACGCTGTGATTTTGGTACAGGCTATTGTTCGGACAGGGGTGGCGCATAGAAGCCTCAGCTTGACTGGCTCCAGCTATGGCTGCTCCACTAAATGGATTCTATTTGCGCAGACTGCTGGTGTGATTGTCGGCACCATATCCACTTCTTTCAGATGGGGCGTAGCAGTAAGATTCAGGTGCTCGGGGAGCTTCAAAGATGCATTCAAAGTGGAGGATTATTGGACTCGGAAGCTCACGGAATGGGAGGGAAGCTCAATTCCATCAATAATCAAGCATCGGAATTGCAGAAGATTTCTCTACTCTGCGAGAGGACTCCTTGTGGGTTTCCTTCGCCGATTTCAAATCTGTGTTGTTCTGTTCAACAAGCTACTTCTTGTCATCTCATGTTTCGTAGCAGGAGCATTCATCGCACTTATCAAGAACTTGTTGGTTTCTGCCGACTCTGCTCAAAGAGAAGTTGGGCGCGAGTTCTTGCGAGACGTTCGGCAGCATTCTCTACGGCTGGAAGGGGAGGCGGATCTGCCGGACTACCTGCTGCAGAGCATTCCCAAGCATGTTGATGAAGTTGTACAGGCAGCTCGCAGGAAGAAATCTGTGGGTCTGGTTGAATTTCTGCGCAACTCCACCTTCAAAGGGGTAGCGGAATTTGACAGCTATCGAGTTCCAAGCATACATGGAAAAGATCCCAAAAACTGCTGGTCTCTAGCTGTGGTTACACTCGCAAGTATTGCAATTTCACTCCCAAAAGTTCCAGAGGCTAAGGTTGATGAGCTGTTGAGCAACGTGGGGGACGGCCTACTCTTTGTAAAGGTGGTGGAGAAGAGCTTCTACAAGAATGTAGAGTGGAAGAATATCAGAAAAGCTGCTGATTGTTGGTTGAGGGTATGTCTCTTCCGCAAATGGCAAGAAATCGATCTACATGAAATCTCTTCCACGAGTATGAACTCGAGACGGGCACTCGAAACTCTGGTGGAAGAAAGCAAAACAATGGCGTCCGCTTTGAAAACAGACATACCAGATTGCCCCATGTTCAACCCATCTAACTGGCCTCCTAAAGTCATTGCAGCCAACTCAATGTACAGGATGAGCAGCACCATCTTGGAGGCCTGTGATGAAGAAAACGCATTGACTGATGAGGAATTGTTCGAGCGACTATCTGTAATGATAGCTGACATTGTAGCAGCTTGTCTCACTAACATAGGCCGCGTGATAGCTAGAAAGTGTCACTTCAAATCCATTGAGGATAGGGAGAAGAGCGTTTTAGAAGCCGCTCGTCTCTTGGGAAAAAGTGAAGAGATTCTCGGTTTTCTGGGGCGTCGTGATCTGCCTGCAGGGTTGAATCCTGATTATGCAGCTGCATACATAGATCAATGGAGGGGAGCTATGTTTCTTGAAATGGAGATGAGTTCTGATGCAATCACGGTCACGCCTTCTTGCAATGGCACGGCTTCTTCAGTTGGAAGTGAGCGTTTTTCGAGTGGAGAAATCATACTGATGGAGCATCTGCAGCGAAGTTTTCAGCCTAGGGATCTTGAATTTTGAATGTAGGCATTAATTAAGTAGTAGAATTCCAACCCTTTTTTTTTGGCTGACAATCTGAGTCATTGGATTTCTTGATGTATGATTCATTTTGGCTATGCTTATGATTATTTCTCCTCATTTAAGTCTCACAATTGGAAATACAACAAAAACGAAGGCAAACATGATGATGAACATCATCTACGTAATAAATCACTCTTGTAATCAGTCCTCATCCTCAATGTTGATGGTAACCAGATCTGGAGGGGATCCAGGCTTAGACCCAAGTTCCTGATCTTCCTCATTTTCCATGGCGATGAAGGCTCATCTGTTTTACATCCTTCCCTGTTGTTGAGCCAAATTGTTCTGCTCACTCTGTACATGCAGTTGGCTGCGATGGCCTTAGCTGGCCAGTTGAATGGATTTTTATTGAACTCAAGCATTGTCTGTTCGGAAACTTCGTGGAGATGGCGTAGTATTCTCGTCTCTTTACACAAATTATTCGATTATTTCCTTCATACCGCGATTATTAGTTATTTTCTCTAACTAATTCTGAGAGAGTCCCGAATTCCTCCGTTAAAAATCACATATTTTTGTTGATTTGGAAATGTTAGAGTAAAATTCACCATGATTTTATTGATAGATTACATGTGAATATATAGAAAAACAATGAGAAAAAGTAGGAAACCCTAACTAAATAATGCATGAAAAATAATAAAAAGATATAGTCTAAGATATTATCTATATCTTCAACACCCCCTCAAGCAAGATGTCGGAAGATTGGCAACTCGAAGCTTTTGATGGAAGACATCAAACAATGGACGTGGAAGAGCCTTGGTGAACACGTCCGCTATCTGATTTGCGGATGCAACAAATTCTGTCTTGAGCTTCCCAGCTTGAACGAGATCATGAACAAAGTGTAAATCAATCTCAATGTGTTTGACACATTTGTGAGCAATCGAATTTTGGCTGAGGAAGAGGGCGCTCTTGTTATCACAATAAAGATGTGGAGGACGAGGAAGAGGCACTCGAAGTTCTTGAAGAAGAGAGCATAATCAAATCACTTCCGCAATTGTGTTTGCGAGTGTGCAATATTCAGATTCGCAATTTGAGTGAGCTATCGTGGTTTCTTCGCACTCCAAGATACCAAATTACCTGCAAGAAATATGGCGTAGCCGTAGGTGGAGCGTCTGGTGTTCGTGCATGTAGCCCAATCAGCATTGGAGAAGGCAACTAAATCGCAACAGTTGTTGCAAACAAAAAATAAGCCGAAAGACAAGGAGCCTTTGATGTAACGTAAGATTCTTTTTACGGCTTGCATATGATACATGGTCGGAGCATGGAGAAATTGACTAGCAACATCATCAACAAATAAGATATCCGGACGAGTGATTGTGAGATATTGAAGAGCACCGACAAGGGAATCATTTAGCGGTTCGCCAGAGATCGTGAGATTATGTCCAGCTGGTAAGGGTGTAGCACCGGGTTTAGAGTCGAGCAGTTTCAAACGAGAGAGAATATCCTGCGCATACTTTGCTTGGAGACAGAAAAAGGTCGCAATTGGTGTAAGAGACCTCCAGCCCCAGAAAATAGCTCAACCGACCCATGTCTTTAATAGCAAATTTAGAATGCATTCGAGTGAGGAAGTTTTGTATGAGAGCTTGGTTGTTGCCGGTGATGATTATATTGTCTACATATACAAGTAAGTATAGCAGATCGGACTTACGAGAGAGGATGAACAATGAAGTGTAGGCTCTACTGCAGGAGAAACCTAAGGAGCGAAGGAAGTCGTTGAGGCAATGAAACCAAGCGCGAGGGGCTTGTTTCAAACCATATAACACCTTCTTCAAGCGGCAGACATAATTAGGAAGCTGAGGATCGGAATAGCCGGGGGCTGTTCCATGTATACGGGTCAAATAGGTCGCCGTTTAAAAAAGTATTTTTAATATCAAGTTGGTGTAAGGGCCAGTTGAATTGAACTGCGAGAGTGAGGAAGACTTGAACGGAGGCGGGCTTGACTACGGGGCTGAATGTGTGCGAAAAACCAAGATCCGGAAGTTGGGTAAAACCTTGGGAAATGAGACGGGCTTTATGTCCTTCAATGGAGACATCGAAGACATATTTCGTTCTGAAGATCCATTTAGAATCCACGACATTGACGCCGGAAGGGCGAGGCACCAAATCCTATGTAGCGTTAGATATTACTGTATCTATTTTAGCATCTATTTGATGGGTTTTGTATACAGAAAGCATTTATTACAATGAGTATGCAATGGTTTATTTCTCATATCTGTTAAACAAACTTACATGTATGTAACAATTGTATCTTCTTATCTCACCGATAGGGACGATCATACGACGTGTAGAAGATCGCAGAAGACAGTATGATCACTTGACCTAGTGAGATATAAACCTAATCACAGCCAAAACAACGTATGAGGATACGTCTGTCCGGATGGCTACGGCATTGTCGGAGTAAATAGTCTGTCTTGGTTACTTGACATGCTGGTAAGCAAGGGTGGCGTATTGATGGACCGCAGTGAGATGTATTCGACTGTCTGACATCAACAAATACAAGATCTCGTTCTTGATTGAGTCCAAACCCTAACGAAGGTTCAGGGGTTTGCACGGATTGACTGTTGCTTTGACTTGCCATGGTGGAGAGCCTCAGTAACATGCTCGTATATCCGCATCTTGGGTAACAACAGTTTGTGTAGTACTGCCTAAGACTGGGTTTAGGTAACCATATCCGAGTAATAGGATGAGGACATTCACTGAGGAGCTCAATGAGATTCATTGTGCCATGTCCTGGAGGCTGATTAAGTTCAGGCACGAGTGATAAGGTTTGACAGGTACTGCTCAAGAATAATAAGATATTAATTAATTGTAGATAGAGCTTGACAGAAGCTCCGATTAATTAATGAATGTCCGGTAACCTTAAATATGATTCTCAGTTAAATGCAGCCCGTTCTCATAACGTGGTAATAAAGGGGTAGGTCAGTATTAATTCTGTGGTGAAAAAGAATTAATATTAATTAATTAATCGTGTACTGGGTTGTGGGCATGGGAATTAATTAATTTATAGGCCCGTTTTATTATTTGCATTAGGTCCCAGGTTTTGGCCCAAAATAAATATGTTGAATTGAGCCCAGCAGCCCATTAGGGTTAAAACCCTAGGTCTATAAATAGACAGCTCTCCCTCACAAGTTGTAACAAAAATTAAAATCAATGAAACCCTCAGAGAGAGAGGGAGGGGCGGCGGCTACTCAGTGCAGAGGGGAGAATTTCGATTCTGGCTTGCACAACTACAAATTTGTGGAATCCTCACCAGTAGCAGATCTGAACAGCATTGGGATACAGCCCTGAAGATCTAATCTGGAGAACAGATTATTCCTCTTTCTTGTTTTCTTTAATTAAATCTTGAAATTAGAATCCATCTAATTTATGTTTCCACATATTTAATTAATTCGCGTGGTTGATTCAAGTATTGGAATTCAAACGTGAAAGATCGGTACAGAGACTACGGAATTATGGTAATCTCTATTATCCACGCATTAAATTCATACGAGCATGCTAGGGTTTGTGAATTGGTATTGTGAACAATAAACCATAAATCGATCCGGCTTATTTGAGTTTTGTGATTTGGTTCACGGATAAATCCCTACAATTGATATCAGAGCGAGGTTTCTGATTTATGGCTCTGTTGTTCATAATAAATTTATTAATGCATGTATGAATTTTTTTATTTTGTCGTGGATGGTTTTTGTTCCTCGTGGCAAACCGTTTGATTCAGCCCACGGTGGTTTATCCGTGTAGGGTTGAATTTTTTTGTAAAATCATGAGAAAATCCTTGATTAGATTTGATAGAAAAAATTGTAATAGAATAGATTTTGTAATTTTTTATTCAAATTTGTAATTGGACAGGCCGGGATGAAGAACAAGATGAAGCCGACGGACTTGGCGGCGGCGCACGGCGGCAGTAGGAGAATGGCGGCGCGGCGGCGACGCGCGGCAGGTGGCGGGCAGGCGCGGCGGGCGGCGGCGGCAGGGCTAGCGGCGGCAGCGGTGCTGTCCTCGGCGGCTGCTGTTGTAGGGATTGAGTCTACGACGGGCAATATTAATTGCCATTAAACT
>JAPKLW010000477.1:457718-482862 GCA_026898455.1 Plectranthus barbatus
CATGTCCAACCCAGAACATTAATTAATTAATAAAGTATTGTTTTAACCTTCACCACGGTAACAATACTGACTCGCCCCTTTATTACCACGTTATTAGGAACGGGTTGCACCAAACTAACTTGATCCACATATTTAAGGTTTCAGACATTCATTAATTAATTTGGCTTATGACAATCAGCCACAATTAATTAATTTCTTATTTCCTGAATAACACCACTCACCTTTTATCACTTATGCCTGAATTAAATAATTCAACCTGCAGGGTTTAGCATAATGAACCTTTGTGAGCTCATCAGGGAATGTCACCATCCTAAACGGATATGTTACCATACATCCAGACTAAGCAGACCCCACACAAATTGCCAACACCCAAAATACAAGTATAAGGGTACATGTAAGACCCGCCACTCTAGTAAATCAAAGTGTGGTCAATCTGTGTGTGCCCCTTATCCTTCAGTACGATTTAAGATCACAGAAAGTATGCTAGGGATCTGGCTCGTTCATATGTCAATGAGAACGGCGCATCCCACTGTTGATCCCATCAATACATAAAAATGTACCGACACATCAAGTAGCCAGGATAAGCCCACTTATGAACTGATGTGCCGCAGCTTAAACCGACAGCCTATCCAGGGACCGTCTCAGTTGTGATACTCTTTATATCTCGCTAGGTCAAGCGAACCATATGATCCTCTGTGATCTACAACACACCATATGGTCATCCCTTTCCACGAGATAAAAGGATATTATAATTCGTCGTATGATTGTTCTATCAGACAGCGAGCATTGTTGCGGATACATGCATGAATACCAGTGTACGAAAACACTTAATCATATATGCTTTCAGTATACAATCCCAACAGCTGTCCCGTCGTGGTAGTTTGCAATTTGGCGGCTGGTGCAATACTGTGTAAACCCTAGGGTTTGCATTAGGGTTTAGGACCAATCATCAAATCACAAAACCCTAAAGCCCAAAAAGCTTGGTGAATAAAGATTTGCAGGCCCAAGAAGATTTGAAGAAGTTTCAAATTTTATTAGATAGGATTTTATTTCCTATTTATTTATTTTGGGACCACGAGAAATTTTTGTTTGCCTTAATTATCCTCGTATGCTATGTGATTTATTATTTGCGCAAATTAAGCATGTGTAGATAATAGGAAAAGCATGTTTTACTGCTTTTATTATTTACAGCTTTCCAAGCATGCTTATGTGATTAATTTCATGTTGGATTATGTTTTGGGAATTTTTGGGCTTGTTTAATTACATGCAAAAAATTTGGAAAATATAATAACAAAGAAATTATGTGTGCGCATATTAGAAACCTTTTTGAAAGAAAAATACTAAGCGGATTTTTTTCAATAGACCTCCACAAAGCGGTCCTAGGTTGTAAGTTATCTCTCGCTCTAGTAAACGTCTACAAGTGTATCTTGCTAGTTCCTGGAGGTACACGGGTTGCAGTTGTTGGGATTTCTAGACAAACAATTTAAATTATGTGAATAGTGGGAGGGTTTTGCGTAAACGTCTACGAGTGTAGCTTGCGTAGATCTCTTTTATAAGTATTCTAGGATTGATTTAAATTATAGATAACAAAAGCTTTAAGGGCTGTGCGGTATGGTTACGTGCTATGCTAAACTGTCTCTTTTGGCCAGAGTTAAATTTGTGGTTAATCGCTTAGAAGCATCTTAGGATATAATGTAGTTGCTGCTTCCCTGTCCTTGAGAGATGGCTTGGTCTAAGGTTTTCACTAATTATTAATTTCTAGTGTCGAAAGGTTCCTGACATGGTAGTGAAATTAAAGAATTGGGGCTTAAAACCCGCAGTTCTGGTTGAGGGTGACATTGTAAACGTCTACGAGTGTAGCTTGTGGTGGGAACTCTTGGGGAATTGGTGGAAAACATGTGTATTTGATTTATGAAAAGGTTTTCAATGCATTTGTTTTCGAAGTTCTGCATGTATGTTCTTATTTAAGATTCTTTATTATTTCCGATATGTCTGTGTCTACTGTTGATCATATTCTTGCTCACAATCCTTTAACTGGTCTGAACTTCCCTAAATGGAGTTTTTGCATCAAACACATCTTTTATCTGAAAAATCAAGCATATGTTCTTTTCTTGGATCCACTATTGCGTACTTATGATGAGGTGTGTGAACTTGAGCTTGAATTTTATGAGAAATGGGAGGATGTTGATGAGTTCGCCTTTTGGCTCATCACGGGTTCCCTATCTAGAGAATTAAAGCTCAAGTATGAGTATCTCGAAAGGGCTGGAGAGATCTGGAAAGAACTCTCGACAGCTTATGGCAATGTGGAGCGGACTATTAACTATAGACTTGTGCACGATCTTGTGTGCAAGAAGATGGTTGAAGATAGTTTGGTGACAATGCACATGATGTCTATGATTGAGCTCATGAGACTGTTCACTGTGCGGGGTGGTAATATTAGTGCGCAAGGCGAGATTGATATCATCCTGAATTCTCTTCCGGAATCTTATTATGACTTTAAGGTAGTTGCTGCTACAAGGGGAGAGTATGCTCTGCATGAGCTACTTGAGGACCTTCAGTGGAGCAATCTTCCATGCGAGCACGGAAACCTGTTCTGACAGTTTCCGGTACTAGTTCGACAACCTCTAAGGTTGGAGATGATGGTGCCGAAAGCAAGTTCAAGAAAGCAGACAGTGAAAGCAAGTCAAAGAAGGTGAAGAGAGTCAAGGTCACTCCAAAGAATAACAGGTGTGCTGGGTGCGGAAAGGTGGATTGTCCGAATGCTAAGGACAAGGTACATCATTTGCATTTGTAACGGAAATATGTTTATCATCGGTTTCTACTCATTCGTGGGTAGTGGAATCCACTAGAGCTACTAATCATGTTTGTTACATTTTGCAGGGGTTCACACCGAGGAAGGTGTTGAAGAATGATGAGGTTACCATCTCGAAGGGGAACGCAACACAAGTGAGTGCAGCTGCCAATGGAGATTTCACCTTGTACTTTGATGATTCTGTTTTGACTTTGAGAGATGTTTTGTATGTGCCGGATTTTCGACGAAATCTTATTTCAGTTTCCAAACTATACATTGATGGATATTCAATTATTTTTGATAGAGGTGTTTCTATCATTGGTAATAACGGTGTTATCTGTCGTGGGATGCTGAATAATTCTCTCTATGTTATTAACTGCTATCATAAGTCTTCCGCAAGTGTTGCATGTAATTTATCCAAAATTGATAATCCTAGAAAGAGAAAACATACTTCTTTTGAAGAGGATCTTACATATCTCTGGCACTTGAGACTCGGTCACATCAGCTTGAAGCGAATTCAGCGACTTGTCGATGACGGTACATTGGACTTAGTCCGGGCTGTACCTTATCAAGTCTGCGAATCCTGCATCGAGGGCAAGATATCAACTAGACCTTTTAAGGCTAGTCAGTCTTGAGCAAAGAAAGTGTTGGAATTGATACATTCTGACTTATGTGGACCCATGTCCACACAGGCTCGTGGAGGGTACGAGTACTTCGTCACTTTCATTGATGATTACTCAAGGTACGGATACGTTTACCTACTTCGCAACAATTCTGAGTGCTTTGAGAAATTCAAATAGTTCAGGGCTGAAGTAGAAAAGAAGGTCGAGAAAACTATCAAGTCATTGCAATCTGACCGCGGTGGTGAATACTTCGGTAACGAGTTCCTGCAGTATTTATCAGACAATAGGAATACATCCCAGTGGACTGCACCGGGTACTCCCCAGCAAAACTGTGTAGCTGAAAGAAGGAATAGGACTCTTCTAGAGATGGTAAGATCAATGATGAGTTATGCAAACTTACCAATTTTGTTTTGGGGCTACACATTGGAAACAGTCGCTTACGTATTAAATGTGGTTCCTTCTAAATCAGTTCCTAAGATGCCTTCTGAGCTCTTCTTTGATCGCAAACCAAGTTTGTGCAAGTTCAGAGTATGGGGCTGTCTGGCACACGTACTGTCGAAGGAACCAGATAAATTAGAAAGCAGGTCAAAGGTAATGCTGTTTATAGGGTATCCCAGGCAAACGAAAGGTGGTTGCTTTTACTGTCTTGAGAGTCAGAGAGTCGTTGTTAGCACCAACGCTGGATTCTTGGAGGATGAGTATGTAAGGAACCACAGGTCAAGGAGTGATATCGTTCTTCAAAAAATTGAAAACGGGAATGCAACTCCAAGGGAAGGGGAACGTGCAAACGTTGGTGCACCTGTGAGAGGTTCAGCACCACAGACACGTTCTTCAGTGCAAGGTGCAGAACCACAAGTTACTGCACCTACTGCTAATGCGGCACGGATGCCTTGTCGTAGTGGGAGAGTTATTTTCCAGCCAGAAAGGTACATGTTCGTGGGTGAGTCTTCGGACTTGAGCCCGGAAGACGGACATGAGGACTCTGACCCACTAAATTACGAAGAGGCAGTGCAAGACAAGGATGTTGATAAATGGCGTGTCACCATGGATTCTGAAATTGAATCCATAACTGCTATGGATGTGTACCAGAAAGCTGAATTGTCGGATGGCTTTAGGGCCATAGGGTGGAAATGGGTATACAAGAGAAAGAAAGGGGCGGATGGAGAAATTACGGATTTTAAAGCCAGGCTGGTGGCAAAGGGTTATAGTCAGAAAGAAGGCATTGACTATGACGAAACCTTTTCACCTGTAGCCATGCTCAAGTCCATCCAGATACTCCTTGCCATAGCTGCGCATATGGACCTCGAGTTTTGGCAGATGGATGTCAAAACCACTTTTTTAAACGATTACCTTGAAGAAGGTAGGGACATCTATATGCAGCAACCCGAGGGATACATATGCAAGGGCGAAGAACATCTTGTCTGGAAGCTTAAGAAGTCCTTGTACAGACTTAAGCAAGCTTCAAGGTCGTGGAACTTACGTTTCAATGATGTGATAAAATCTTATGGATTTTCACAGTTGGAAAATGAAAGTTGTGTATACCGACTTTGTGTCAGTGGGAGCATGATTTTCCTTGAACTATACGTTGATGACATACTCCTATTTGGAAACAACGAGGCAGTGATGTCGGAAATTAAGTGTTGGTTATTCGAACAGTTCCAAATGAAGGATTTGGGAGAAGTTGGATACATCCTTGGGATTAAGGTCTTACGAGATCGTAAGAGAAGGATGTTAAGCTTATCCCATGCATCCTATGTGGATATTGTGATAGCTCGGTTCAGCATGCAACTCGCCAAGAAAGGCTTGCTACCTTTCAGACATGGCGTTCGTCTTTCTAGTGGGCAGTGTCCTGAGACACAACGGGAGAAAGATGAGATTAGTCTTGTACCATACGCTTCAGTGGTGGGTAGCCACATGTATGTGATGCTGTGTACCAGGCCTGATATTTGTTATGCCGTTGGCATGGTAGCAAGATATCAGTCTAACCCTGGACAGGCGCATTGGACTGCGGTAAAGCACAAACTCAAGTATTTGAAGAGAACTAGGAATTACTGCCTAGTTTATCAAAATGAGGATTTGTGCACTGTGGGTTATACAGACTTGGATTTCCAAGGGGACCAGGATGAGAAGAAATTGACCTCGGGATATGTGTTTACCTTGGGAGGTGGAGTTGTATCTTGGAGGAGCTCAAAGCAGAAATGCATTGCTGACTCCACCATGGAGGCAGAATATGTCGCCGCCTCCGAAGCCTCAAAAGAGGGGGTATGGCTCAGGAACTACCTTTTGGAGTTGTTCATAATTCCGAGTTTGCCGAGGAGCATCACAATTTATTTTGATAACTATAGTGCAGTGGTGAACTCAAAGGAGGCGCGGTCTCACAGCGCAAGAAAACACATAGAGAGAAAGTACTATATCATACGAGAGATCATATCGAGGGACGATGTGCTGATCAAGAAGATTGACACTGCAGACAACCTTGTTGATCCATTTACAAAGAGCTAGCCACAGAAAGTTTACGAAAGATATATTCGTGAGCTAAGTCTGAGGTGGATGCCGACCACTGACAGTGGTTAACGAGATAGCAGGCTAGATAGACGCACTGTATACTCTGTAATAGCTTAGTTGTGCTTTGAGTATAAGTGGGAGATTGATGGGTTTTGTATACAGAAAGCATTTATTACAATGAGTATACAACAGTTTATTTCTCCTATCAGTCAAACAAACTTACATGTATGTAACAATGGTATCCTCTTGTCTCACCGATAGGGACGATCATACGGCGTGTAGTAGATCGCAAAAGATAGTATGATCACTTGACCTAGTGAGACATAAACCTGATCACAACCGAGACAACGTATGAGGATACGTATGCCCGGATGGCTGCGGCATTGTCGGAATAAGTAGTCTGTCTTGGTTACTTGACATGCTGGTTCGCAAGGGTGGCGTATTGATGGACCGCAGTGAGATGTATTCGACTGTCTGACATCAGTGAATACAAGATCTCGTTCTTGATTGAGTCCAAACCCCAACGAAGGTTCAAGGATTTGCACGGATTGACTGTTGCTTTGACTTGCCATGGCGGAGAGCCTAAGTAACGTGCTCGTATATTCGCATCTTGGGTAACAGTAGTTCGTGTAGTGTTGGGAATTATCCCTAGAAACTCCCTTAGGACTTATTTGTAAAAAGTTTTGTTGAATCAAACCTTATTTAGTTGGTCGATCATTTGCTGAAAACTAGAGAGTCTAACACAACTTGTAAAGTCCTGTATAAGTTGAACATCGAGTTGTAATAGACTAGTGTGCTAAGAAGAATCCCTAGCAGACACAAAGCAAATGATATCAGCATTCAACTCACAATCTGCTAGAGAAACCAGCCAACAGAGGATCACTAGCAAATGACTGAAAGCACGCCTGACAGAATGCTAAGGTGTTAGCATTCAAACCTTTCAGCATCGAAGTAAAGAGTATGAAACAAAAGAAGTCAAAGGATCGAAGGCAGTAAAAGGCTTCAGCAACTCCTAGCATAACAAGGGCGAGATTCAAAAGCTGAAAACAGACTGCCACTCTGACAAAAAGCTCACGCAAAAGGATAAGACTTTCCCAAAGTGGTTAGGAAAATACAAGTCAAAAATAAAAGTGAGAGCCACAGACCAACCTCTTCAAATCAAGGAGCCGTTGAGTCTAACGGATAAGGAGATTCAAAGTTTGAATCTCCACCTATAAAAGTCAGTCTCAAAGATGAGAGAGAAGAGAGAACTCAACTACTTAGAGAGAACAACTTCGACAACTACTTTCACGACTTACAATTGCTCTACTCACTTTACTCATTCACGAACGCTCAAGCTAGAGATTTCTTTGACAAAGTGAACTTTGAAAGTATTCAGTTGAGAGTTGTACAAAGCTTATCTGAAAGCTCCCAACAACTTGAAGTGTCACTCATTGAAGTACTGACACTCCATTGAAGATATTCTTGATTGCATTCAAGGATATTTCAATCATTGAGATTCCTTTCTTTTAGAAAAGAATCTAACAGTCGAACACCTGAAAAGGTTAAGACTAGAACGGGCATCTAGCCACACTCAAGGAAATCAGGAAGTGACTAAATCTTCCATATCAGGCAAGGCTGGAGTTTGGAAGGTGTGCCCTTGACCCCCAGCCAAACCGTACCAGAGAAGTGCAGACTCACGGAGGATAGCTGTCAAGTAGCCAGGCCGAAAGCTCACTGCCTACTTAACTGGAAAGGAGATTCCTTGTAATCTGTATACTTTTCTAGTGAAATTCTAAGCGTTTCGGCTAAGGAGTGGACGTAGATCTATTTGATCGAACCACTATAAATCTTGTGTGCGTTTACTGTTTTATTAATTTACTGCTCAAAGATCTATTTGAAACCTAGCAACGGAGTTTCTAGAGTATATCTGAACACAAACTTAAGTCATAACTTGAGCTAACTAATTTTTTGAAAAATAACATTAAGTACAAGAGACGTAAAACATATTCCACTGCATTTCGTGTTAACTTATCAACACGACGACTCTGACATTTCGGGACCAACAAGTGGTATCAGAGCAGGAGGTTGAAAAACCGACTGCTTCTGAGTCGCTTAAGACCAGATCCGCATTTTCCTTGCACTTTTACCTGTTTATTTGTGTTCTACTTGTTTAGCTCAGGAGACAAGATGTTGAATCACTCTCTTGGAAAGTACAACAGGGAAAACTTCTCAACATGGAAAAAGATGGCCTTAATACAGCTTCAGAGCATACACCCAGAAATGGTTGAGGTACTTGAGAGAGGTCCCATTAAGATTATGAAAGCTAACACTTTTATAGGACCTGTACCCGAATCCGCTGAAGGAGCTGATGAAGGAGATCAACCTAGACCCCCAAGGCCACAGAGACCCCAAATGGTTGAAAAACCTTTTGAGGAATACACAAGTGAAGACAAGAAAAGAGCTCAGCTGGAGCATGTTGCAAAGAAGTTAATCCTTGACTCCCTACCAAAGCTGATGGCACAAAAGGCTTTGGAGTTCGATACAGCTAAAGAAATGTGGCAGTATGTTTGCGAGTCTTCCCAGGAGACAGACCAGATGAAACGCAATAAACTGCAGGTAGCTGCTGACAAATATGAATCTTTCTCTATGAATGCAGGTGAATCCATAATGGCCATGGAGGAACGATTTAATACCATCATTGGAGAGCTGAATAATCTTGGTAAGAAATATGAGAATGGAGAAATGAATCACAAGATTATCTCTAAACTATACCCCAGAGATGACTGGTTTGTTAAAATGACTAGTCTAAGTGAGAAAGATCTCAACAAAATGTCTACATCCGAGGTATTTGCTCAGTTAAAATCTCATGAATTTATAATACAACAGTCAAAGAAAAATGAAGCTGCAGTAGTACAATCCGCTGCTAGCTCAGATGATTTAGCTTATTTTGTCAAAAAGGATTTTAATAAGTTTAAACAAAAGAAACCATTTTACAATCAAGAAAGATCTGCTTCTATAACCCAATCAAAGGAGGTTGCTACAACCTCTGGCTCTCAGCCTACTGATCTTAAGATTAGTGAACTAGAAGAACAGATGAAGAAACTTCAGAAGATGCTGATGGAAGCTAAAGGCGAAAAGGAAACAAAGGAGACTCAGCAGTCACCTTCACATACCCGCTCAGCAGAGCGAAAGCCTAGGACCTGTTTTGAGTGTGGATCTCCCGACCACTTGAAACATGACTGTCCGAAAGTCAGCAGAGAAGAAAGGGAGCGGCTGAAACAAAGATTTGAAAGACGTGCATGCAATGCAGTCAAAAGAGCGCTCCTAACCAGGACAGAAACTCAGGACATACCTGAAAATGATGAGAAATATTATCTATCCTCAGAGGAAGAAGATGAAGAAGCCATGCTAGTTCTAATGGTAGACGTCGTGGAAGATCAATTTGCTGATGCAGATGCTGATCAGAATGCTGAAACGGCTCTAGCAGCCGAGAACACCGAGGTAATTTCAATAAATATCCCTAGATTTATAACCTTTGATGATTGCGAGAATCTCACTTTAGATTCTGAGGAAGACTATCTCACGAAGCCAAGTGAAGAATTCCCTAAAATGTACGAAATTAAAAACATCATTGTAGGAGAAAACACCTCACTGAAGTTAAAAGTTTCAAATTTGACCAAAGAAGTCGAAAGAATAAGGTCTGCAAGTGAGGAACTTACAACAATGAAAGCCAAATTTTCAATACTTTCTGAAAATTTCAAAATTCTTGAGAAAGTAAACATTTTGCTGAAAAATAAACCAAAAGAAAAGTGCATCTGTACTTACACAACCAGTCAAGCCATTTTGAATGCCGCAATAAATCAACAAAAGCACTACAAAGATAGAGCTGGTGTTGGTTTTGATCTCCATGATAAAGGAAAATCTTCCAAGCAGAAGATTACTCAGTTTATCTCTGCTGGAAAATTCATCCTTGGAGAAAAACTGAAAGAAAAGGAATCTGCTGAAACACTCATTAGCGAATCTGTGAAACCTCACCAGAATGCTAGGACATCTGCTAGGGAACCTCAGCAGAGGTACGATATATCCCAGCAGAATCCTAGAATATATGCTAGGGAAGCACAACAGAGGTACATTCTACCTCAGCAGAATACTCGAGTGTCTGCTATGAAACCTCAAAAGAGGAATGATAAATTCAAGCAGAACACGAGAACATATGCTTCGCAACCTAGATCAGCAGAGCCTAGAAGGATTGTCGAGCAGTATGCATCTACTGCCAGAACAACAAGATCTTCATTTCATACAAGCAAGCATGTTAATTACAATGTTGTAATGCCCCCTCATAATGCATATACACCACATAGGCAGAACACCTATGTAAGGCCTAAGTCCAAAACAAATTTTCTCAAAAGGACAATGAAGGCACAACACACTACCACACCTCATTCACAATCTAAGTATGCAAGATTTACTTATCCTAAGGTTGAGAAAGGTATAAAGAGTGATGTCAAGAAGAAAATCTTGAAGATCACTCAAATGTGGGTTCCAAAAGGAACAATGACACTTGCTAATCCTGCAGGACCCGAGACTAAACGGGTACCTAAATCCTTCTCTTAATTGTCTTGCAGAAGAAGAATCCAGGAGTGAAGGAGTCAAGATCTCCAGATGAATGGATTCTTGATAGCGGCTGCTCAGGGCACATGACTGGACGAGCAGACTTATTCTCAGATTTACAAAGCGTCTATGGATCCTCAGTTATTTTTGGTGATAACAGCAGAGGAAGAGTCATTGGAAGAGGATGTGTAGAACAAGATGGAATTCAAATTGTTAATACTGCTCTTGTTTCGAACCTTAAACATAACTTAATGAGCATAAGCCAGTTATGTGAAAATGGATATAATGTTTATTCATTAACTCTGGCTGTGATATTGTTGATAAGGTTACAGGTGAAGTAAAGCTTAGAGGCATCCGCAAGGGTGGACTATATGTGGTTGATTGGCAAAGTGGTCAAACAGGATTCTTGCTTCGTGGCATTTAACAAAGAGGAAACAAGTTGGCTATGGCATAAAAGATTAAATCACTTGAACTTCAAGACGATCAATCATCTAGCCAGACACAAGCTGGTTGAAGGACTGCCTGCTGAATCTTTCCGAAAGGAAGGAGAGTGCAAAGCATGCCAACAAGGCAAACAAACAAAGGCATCCTTCAAATCAAATCCAGAAAAGGATACCTCAGAGAGAGTTCTCGAACTCCTACACATGGATCTGTTTGGTCCTGTCACACCACCCACAGTTAATAAGAAAATATATACACTTGTGGTTGTTGATGATTTCTCTAGGTATACGTGGGTTCAACTACTAAAGACTAAAGACGAAGTAAAGATTCTGCTACCTGAGCTGATCCTCAAAGAGCAGAACAACAAGGAAGTTACAGTTAAAAGAATTAGATCAGATAATGGAACGGAATTCTGTAATGGAATTCTAATGGACTTTTGTGCTGAGGATGGAATTCATCATGAGAAGTCCACTGCTAGAACCCCACAGCAAAATGGGCTAGCAGAACGAAGAAACAGAACACTGAAGAAAGCAGCACAGTCCATGCTTGCTGATTCAGGACTCAGTGGAAAGTACTTGGGAGAAGCTATCATGACTGCTTGCTACACTCAGAACAGGAGTGCAGTTAATGGCAGATTCAACAAAACTCCTTATGAAGTGTATAATGGTCGTAAGCCTTCTATTAAACACTTTCGTACTTTCGGTTCAACATGTTATATCCATAACAATGGGAAGTCGAGACTTAACACTTTCTCACCTAAGTCTGATGAAGGCGTTTTCCTGGGATATGGATACCCTTCTCACAAAGGTTATAGAGTGTTAAATAAGACAACTCAACTTGTGGAAATAACATTAATGTTATTTGTGATGAGTCTACTTTAGTGCGCAGGGCTGACAAAGAACAGATGAATGATAATCATGAGACCAATGATATCCATAATCAATCTCTTCAAAAATCTTTAGAAAATATGAGTATTGATCCGATTAGGTCTATGACTGATGTCAATCCAGAAACTTCGCACTCAGCAGGTGACCAGACTGCTGACCAGGCTGGTGATGCTAATGATCATGCTGAGGCCCCATCCTCTATATATCTAAATGAGAATTTAGATGTTTCTGGTGCACTTGACGATCGAGAAGATGAAGAATCTACTGAAGATCTTAGCAAAGGAGTTGCTGAGAATCCAATCCTGGAGGAACCTGCTGCTGAAGCTCCAACCATTACAATACCTGCTCATGTCGATCCTATTCATGAAGATCCAGAAGCAGATGAAGAAGGAGTACCAGTTGTCCCAGTTGCTGAATCCCAGGAGAATGCAGTAGAAGCTAATCAAAACAATACTCATCAAGAAGGAGAACCGGATGCTGAATTTCCAGGACGTATCAGACCGTCATGGCTACGAGCGCATCCTTTAGACAGTATTCTAGGAAGCGTAAATGACCCTATTTTAACCAGACAAGGAAATGACAATGCCATGTTAGCCTGCTACATATCTAATGAAGAACCCAAGAAGGTAGAAGAAGCATTGCTAGATGCAGATTGGGTGAATGCCATGCAAGAGGAGCTTGCAGAGTTCACACACAACAATGTGTGGGAACTAGTCGATAGACCAGAACATCAAAGTGTGATAGGCACTAAGTGGGTGTTCAAAAACAAGAAAGATGAATCAGGTGCTGTAGTAAGGAACAAGGCGCGTCTAGTGGCCAAAGGGTATAGACAATGTGAAGGAATAGATTATGATGAAACTTTCGCGCCAGTAGCAAGACTAGAGGCTATTCGTCTATTCTTGGCATATGCTGCGTACCATGAGTTTGATGTGATGCAGATGGACGTAAAAAGCGCCTTCCTTAATGGCGAGCTCAAGGAGGAAGTTTATGTCGAGCAACCTCCGGGATTTGAGCAAGGGAATCAAGTCTACAGGCTCAAGAAGGCACTATATGGTCTGAAGCAGGCACCACGAGCTTGGTATGGAACGTTGTCTAAGTTTCTATTGAACAATGGATTTCAGAAAGGGAGGATAGATCAAACTCTCTTTCGCATCAAGGATGGAGACAGCATTCTACTAGTTCAAATATATGTTGACGACATAATCTTTGGATCAAAGAATCAAGATCTATGTGATAGATTCTCTGATCTCACTACTAGCCATTTCCAAATGAGCATGATGGGAAAGATGTCCTATTTTCTTGGACTACAAGTTCATCAATCCAAAGAAGGAATATTCATCCATCAGAAGAAGTATGCTCGTGACTTAATCGCCAAATACTGTCCGGAGAAGACTTGCGCATACCTATCGGCACAACTTGCATTGCTGCTCTTGAAAAAGGAGATGATGTGAATCCTACTCTTTACAGAGGGATCATAGGTTCACTACTCTATCTCACCGCCAGCAGACCAGATATCTCATATGCCGTGGGATTATGTGCTAGGTATCAAGCCAAGCCTAAGAAGGCCCATTTTGACACTGCCAAGAGAATTGTTCGCTATCTGAAGTGTACAGAAGGATTAGGAATTTGGTATCCAAGAGAAGACAGTCTAGGTCTGAGTGGATATTCAGATTCTGATTTTGGAGGATGTAAGATCGACAGGAAAAGCACAAGCGGCACATGTCAATTTTTGGGACACAAGCTCATTAGCTGGTTCAGCAAAAAACAGCACTCTGTTGCTATCTCCACCACTGAAGCAGAGTATGTAGCTGCTGCTAGTTGTTGCTCACAAATTCTATGGATAAAGCAATGTTGGGAAAATTATCTAAGTTTCCCTTCCCCAGTTGATAGCTTAGATCTTTTCATTTGGTGTTTAAGTGTTTTGGTGGATCAAATCCAAAGTCCAACCAGCGTCAGTTTGTCTCTAGAATAGCTCTAGTCTCAAATGTAAAGTCCTGTTTAGGTCTTTTGAGTTGTAAGTCGTAGCTGATCAAGACTCATGCTGGCTACTGTTCACCAGCATGAGATGTGCTTACCAGTTGAGAGAAGTCTCACCAGCAAAAGTGACTGACAAAGACTCATGCTGACACTGTTCATCAGCATGGAGTAGAGCTATTGACTGGTTACTGTTCACCAGCAGAATATGTGTTCTGGCTGACACTATTCACCAGCGGTGAAGCCACCAGTCATGGGAGATTCGAAGAAAGGGTTAACATCAGACATATTGGTAGACTTAGATTGTGCAAGCGTAAGTCACCAGCAGAGACTGCCAGCACAAGATCACCAGAATGATCTACCAGTCGGATGTTACCAGCAGAATTCAAGATTCACTCTCCCAGTATCTTAGAGACAAAAAGAAGATTCGTCTGAGGAATAAACTGACAAAGTATGACTTTAAGGGAGGATACCTTAAAGTCTATCAGTTCAAGACACCAGTTGCGATTCCTCGTACTGACGAAATAATGCCGTTCTGACACAAAGAGGTCTGTGTCAGAAAAAGCAGACACAGGTATGGCGTTTTCCTGAAATTCCTACCTGCCGCCGTCTGAAGTACATCCAAGGACAGAGACCCATTCCGGATGTGTCCAAACGGCTAGAAATTTGAATGGGATCCTGCGTCTATAAATAGGTCGGAGCTACCAACATTTAAGACGCTTGCACGCTGGCTTACACGCTTGCATCCTGAACATTCAATACTCTCCAACTACCGAAAGAACGAACAATCATTGCAAGCAAGCAAGCATCTTTCGAGGCTTTCTTTAAAGCCTTTCCGTGTGTTGATATCTTTCAAACACGAGACTTCAAGCTTCCTGCTTGTAAGTTTAGACCTCACTTGGTGTTCTTTCTCTTTCTGAGGAAGAACATAGCAGCTCTAGAGCCAGCCAGCTCTTGAGTTATTACGGGCAGTTTGCCGTAGAGGATTTACGTTCTTGGGAGAACTCAACACCCAACCAGTCGGAGGAGGAGGTTGAAGTGACGTGCTCGCACTCCATCCATCTGACGAGAGCTGAAGAAGGACAAGCATCGGGAGCGGTTGATCCAGTGGACTGGTAGACGGGGCATCTACCAACTGGAGATAGATCGTAGGACTCTTTGTACCTAATTGCTCTTATAGTGAATTTCCAGTGAGTCGACTGGAGAGTGGACGTAGATCAGTTGATCGAACCACTATAAAAATCCTTTGCCTTTATCTGCTTTCAGTATTTAAATTTGTATTTGAAACCCAGCACTCAAGTACTGGTGTATATCTGAAAACTGATAACTGTGCAAACTAGGATTAAAATATTCTAAGTCTTGAGCTACCAGCTGACCAGCCAGTCGCCAGTCAGCTGAGTACTCATAGTGCCAGTTGACTTACCAGCTGACAAGGTCCCAGTCAGCTGAGTAACCAGCAGAGTGCAAGAAACGAACTAACACATTTTCCGCTGCCAAGTTATACCCTGATAAACCGGGACCAACAAGCAACAATTACAAGATTATGGGATTTCTCCTGAATGTGTACCTATCTATTGTGACAACAATAGTGCCATGTGCATTACAAAGAATCCTGTTCATCACTCTCGGACCAAGCATATCGATATTCGTCACCATTTCATAAGAGACCATCAAGAGAAGAGAGATATCGATGTTCGATATATATGTACCGAAGATCAAATAGCAGACATATTTACAAAGCCCCTTCCAGAAACCAGATTTAAAGAGTTATGCTTGAAATTGGGATTAATGGAATTAGATGCTGACGTGGATGAATGAGTCCTAGCTCTCATTCTTTCTCTAAGGATATTCTTGAGAATTGGTTAATAACTATTATATTCATTCAACAGAAAGATTACAGAGTTCAAAGGCTATCAGATACACGCAACTCTACATCATCATGTGCTACGAATCTAACAACATTTTTGTGGACACAAAATGAAGGAGAGCTCAGAGCATTCTTCAACCACAGTTAGGGAAGTGAGCCCTCAAAGGATAAAAATCAAATCCCATCAAAGGGATACCTTCAGAAGCAAGATGAGGGAACGACTGCTCAAGCAACCAACTTAGCTGCATGGCAATTGGCAAAGGAAATTGAGGAAAGAGATTGATACATCTCTTCACTCCATCAAAGAAGAATTCCGCCCAATCAACGTCCTTCATCTCTGCATCAATGGCCATCATGGCCCTCCAAATCCTCGGGTTGAACACATAATTGTCAGCAGGGACCCCAAAGGTGACATTGCTAACAATGTCAAAGATGATCCTGTACTCCTCCTTCAACTCCAAACATGATGGAGTTGGTGAAAAGTCATAGTTGTCGGACTGCCTCCACTTATTCCAGTAGCCGAACTCTGGAGCAGTCAAGTGGCGGAAGACATCCATGACGCGAGTAGGACCCCGAGGAAGGCCAAACTTCTGAGAGAACAGGGCCGGAGTCCAGCAAACCACTTCATCGTCAAAGCAACTCCAAATAGCATCATCATCGGTTTTACTCCTGAAGATAAAGCTTTGGAGAGCTCATTTCTGATAGCGTATCGGCATCGTAGTCAGAAACTGGGTCAGGCAACTCTCATGAAGAGCTCCCATAACGAAGTTGGCAATACGACAGTTGGTACCATATTCAAAATACAACCCCGATTCATGAAGAATCTGGTTGCGAGTGACTGACAGATCACTTGGAGCAATGGTAATACGATGCATTTTGAAGACTAGTGAAGAAGGAAATGCTATGCAAAGTGGAGTGGAGAAGATGAAGTTACAGCATACAAGTGCATCATTATTTATAGGAAGATCATGGATCTATCCATAATGGGAACACTCTCCCAAAAGTGTCCTATCAAATGAATTCAATATTCAGAAGAGCGGAAGTCAAGGAGTCTCGACAAAGGGGGAAACGCCACCTATCTTAAGAAAGCTACTTACGGCAAGTCGACCAATCTGAGTATTTTGGTGTTCTTTTCAACGAATGCTTAAAGAAGACACCAAAAGATATCCCAAATCCTTTGATTAAGATAAAAATCTGCCGTCTTAAATGATAGCACTTGATAGTAGCTCACAGCAGACACAGGAAGGCTGCTACAGACACCCAAGTCACTCAAAAGACATCTTGCTGGGACTATAACGCAAGCACATCAGAAACAGAGTATAAGAAGAGATATTATCTCTATTTCTTGGATTTATTGAAGACATTATTACTTATTCTGGAAGATGATTACATCTGCTGAAGATTATAGTTCTCTGCTAATATTGAAAATGCCGAGCAGAAATTGGTTGAAAACACTGTTAACAAACAACAGACAACAAAACATAGTTGTGAAATCTTCATATATCTTTTCATTCATCGACAAAATGTCATTACAAAAGAAAAGAGGAAGATTACAAACAAAAAGATCGCTATTCTAGGAGGAAGAAGGTCTGAACGGGAAGAAGTCCGCGTTTACAAGATTCGTTGGTCCTTCTGCTATCTGAGGAAAACTCTGCTCTAGCAACCAACTAAGTTGCATTCCATTGAGCAGAGGAACGGCCGGATAATATTCGACGCAGTCTCGAACGCTATTGTAGATGTATTTCGCCCAGTCTATCTCGGCTCCATCGTCAATAGACATCATGAGCTGCCATGTTTCCTTTGAGAAGAACGTGTTGTCACAGTTCTCTCCCATCAACATATTATTTACCACACAGAAGAGCACCCAATAAGGAGTGCGCAGATCGTACGCAGAGACAGAAAGAGAAAATTCGGACGACGGAGTTCGTCTCCATTTCTGCCACGCGACCACTCAGGGGCAATATCCGTCACACGATAGTTGAAGACAGACCCAGGGCCTCTAGGAATACCGAATCGACGAGAAAAGACATCCGGTGACCAATAGATGAGTTTGCCGCGGAAGGAACCATAAATGCCATCTCCCTCCACAGAACAGTCATCGATGAATTCTCGAAGAACGTCGCCTTGAAAATGTCTTGGAGTAACAGTGACGAATTGAGTTAATCCACTGCGATTTAACTTTGACAAGACGGTCTCTACCACTCTCGGATTGTTATCGTACAGAGAGTTCAAACCAGCCTCATGTAGGATCTGGTTTCGGCGCAATTCAAGAGATTGACCTAGTGAATCCATTTTTTTAAAGACTGTATTTCAGCAAAGAGTTGTTGTGGCAACAAAGATACTCACAATCAGGGTATTTATAAAGGGAAAATCTTAACTCTTCTCGTTAGAATTGATAAGATTCAAATTACCAGAGTTATTAATCATCTGTCACTCGTCGAATAGGCAGACGCCACGACAGATCGGTCAAAATGATTCTTGGAATATGCAATCGACGCTTGGATAAATATACTCTGAAAATCGTCGTTCCATCTGCTAGAGATAAAATCTCTGCTTGAGACAAGGCATTTGCTAGCGAATGAGATCTCTGCTAGAGTTGAAGTCTCTGCTAGAGACAAGGCCTCTGCTAGCGAATGAGATCTCTGCTATCTCTGCTAGAGTCGAAGTTTCTGCTAGAGACAAGGCCTCTGCTAGCGAATGAAATCTCTGCTAGCGAATGAGATCTTTGCTAGAGTTGAAATCTCTGCTAGAGACAAGGTCTCTGCTAGAAAATAAGATCTCTGCTAATGAATAAAGTCTATGCTAACGAATGGATTTTCTGCTAGACTTGATATCTCTACTAAAGGAAGGTCACTCTGCTACAAACGATATTAGAGGACGAGAGCTCTGCTAACTACTTTATAAAGTAGTATCTGCTATGTTTGTGGCAGAATATCTATCCTTGCTACCAATCATCGATCTGCTATGATCTTAGCAGAAACATAATCAGCAGCTCTACTACACAGTTGATTATCGAGGCAACTATCAAGTAGATGATCGACATTGAATGCAGTTATATGAGCTTGTCTAAATTAAAAATCGACATCATCTTATATACATCATCAAAAACAATTACAACAGAGGATTCAATCAAAGGGCGAGTAAGGCACAAAGGGATAAAAGTCCATTCCTCGAAGGTTCAAGGGACCCAAGGTGAGATCGGTGAATCTCTGTTCTAGCAGCCAACTCAAAGGCATTCCATAGGGAAGGTAGAGTCGAGGGATCTGCTGAACACTCTGTCGGACCCTTTGAAAGACGAACGCTGCCTAGTCAACCTCTGCTCGGTCATCAATCGCCATCATAACCTTCCAGACTTCACGAGAGAAGATCATGTCATCCGGATTCTCTCCCACCAACAGTCCACAGACTATCTCGAAGAGAACTCGATAGCGAGTCTGTAGTCCATATGCTGATGGGGTAGGCGAGAACTCCAGATCAGCAGAACGCCTCCATCTCATCCATGAAGACCATTCTGGAGCGATTTCATTACTGCGATAATCCAACACAGAAATTGGACCTCTCGGCAAGCCGAACTCCGACGCAAAAATGTCCACAGTCCATCTCACCAACTGGTTCCTGAAGACACCTACAATGGAGTCTCCAATGGGCTTACTTTGTCGGACGAAGAACTGAAGATGTTCTCTATGAAACGCATGAGGAGTCAAAGAGATGAATTTAGCCACACCACAAGCATGAAGACTGGACATGATCCACTCTGCTATGTGGTACTCTGTCTCATATTCCTCATAAAGACCAGAATCACAGAGAATTCTATGGCGCGGAACAAAGAGAGATTGAGCCTGCTTCATATCTTCGTATTAATGAATTTTGTGAGAAGAAAAACAGGAGTTGCAAGAAGTCGTATCAAATGCATCGCCTACTTATGCTATTTAAAGAAGAGCCCTTGGTAACTGCTCATCTCTGAAGTCGAAGGGTCGCTGAGTAGGAGTGAAGTAGCACATTAATGCAAAGGTCAAATCGGAAGAGATTACGATCATGCATGAAAAGCAATGCTGGAGATTATTATGATGATACCATGAAATACGTGGTAACATCTGCTTAATTTTATCCATCTTGGCTGCTGAAAATCTCAAATCAGACGTAGGACGTTTGCTTTTCAATATGGAGAAACATTTAATGCGTCCAGACGACGGCGACAAATCAAATTGTGCCACGTCATCCACACACAATCTACGAAGGACGTGGCTATACCCACGATCTAACCATCAACCCCAACCGTTGATTGAATTTAAAGTGCTTTCAATCCTCGTCATCAATTTCTCCTCGTACTCCGAAATCTTCTACACCATATTTAGATTTCAAATCCCCACCAATCTTCAGAAATCCCTCACCCCCATCTCTGAAAAACCCTCTCAAAATCCTTAGAAAAACCTACTCAACCATGACTTCAAATCAAGGTTCTTCAACCTCCTCACATCAATCTCTAAATCCCAAATCATCACCATCCGAGAACTTAGAGACAGTCAATCTTCAACAAGCCTCACTTATCTACCCCTCAACCACTTGCTCACCCCTGCATGTTCGACATGCAACCGAGTTCACCGGCATTGAGAAGAAGGAGGACATTACTTTCTCGTACTTTTGGACTTCGAAACTTTGGAGCAAAAATCTCTCAATATAAGGTGAACGATATAGCCGAAATAGAGAGACGATGGAAGCTTTGGAGGAAGTCAGGAGAAAAAGGGAAATCAAGTACATTCAAGGTCAACACCTCAATCAACACCTTGACAGAGGAATACAAATCAAGATGCTCCAATGTGATGCTGGATCGTACTCGGAGCTCTCTGCTAAGAAATATGCCGTGATGATGGCATTAAATGACAATGTTAAGGGTAATTGGGCTGAATTTATCTTTGAACGCTGGGCAGAACATGCCAAGAAGAATACTCACATGGAAGTAGATGGAACATTCTCTTCGAATGTAAACTTTGGGCTAAAGATTAGTAAACTTTTGGAGATTCTGTTTACCAACACAGGAGTAGATCGAGGAGTTGCACTTCTTTCTACCGACTATATTCCTGTAACAAGACACAAGCCTAAGCCGGTCAATATCAGAAATCCTCAGAAGTTAAAAGGGAAGTCTAACGTAGACAAGAATAAACCTACATCTCCAGAGGAACCAGATGAAGCTAGTTTAGCAGTAGCCAGACTCCAACACTCCTTTCCCATAACAGAAGAAGAATTAGCAGTGTTGAAGAAGAATGCCGAAACAGATCAGTGTTTCAAAAATCTCGAGGAGATTGAGAAGTTAGGAAACCTCCCAGTTGATCAGATCAACAACATCGTGACTTCGAAGGAAGCAGAACAGCCTCCAACTACTATTGGAACATTGGCAGTACCAATTCAATCACTAAAGAGAGTTGCTATAAATCCTCCTGCAACTAAGGCAAAGAAGAAGACCAGAAGAAGGTTGGAACTCTTGACTGACAAGGAAGTAATGGAAAAAGCAGAGAAGACATCTAGTGAGAAGACATCTAGTGAGACCAATTTTGACAACACCTCTGATCCAGACTACATTCCTGAGTCTCTCAGCACTGCAGAAGAACGCGGTCAGGAAACAAGAAAAGCAAAAAGGAGGCGCATAGCTACTCTAATGGAAATCGAGATGAAAGATTATCAAAAGTTCATCAGTAACTTGACATTCGAAGGCAGAGACAGGAACTTCGAACAAGTCAAATCAGCTGCTGAAGAGTTTATGGCCCAGAAGAAAGCTGCTAAAGAAGTTAGCAAAGAGGTCAGTTCTAACAGAGGAGTCAGTGCTAGCAAAGGAGTCGAGGCTAGCATAGTTAATGAAACATCTGAAAAGCACATGAATCATCCATTGGAAGAAAGGCATGATGCTGGAGAAAATCAAATTCCAGCAGAGAATGAAGAAATAGCATATACGTCAGCAGATACCATCATAAGGGATGCTACAGAAGATTCGACTGCTGATCCACTTCATCTAGCAGAAAAAGCTGCGAAGAAAGGAAAAGGGAAGGTTGATTCAGCAGAAGAATCAATTCTCAATCAGTCACCTGATCAGCAGATTAACATTGAAGAAGAAGAATAATCAGATACAGAATTCACAAAAAGACTGGAATCTGGAGCATTCAATGAAATTCACTACCCACGTGAAAAGTCTCACAGAAGGGATAATGCAGAATCTAGTGAGATTCGAAATGTTGAAGATCAAGCTGAATCACCCATCAATCCTGGTTCAGCGAAAGAAAAACCAGACGAAAGTATGTTAGCAGGACTGCCGGTGCAAACACCCCTCGCAGAACATTCGAAGGAAACACTCGTTGGTAATCAATCTGCTAACACATTAGATGAGCAATTAGCTGCTAAAACGCCTCAACTAGAAGAAGATGACTCTCACCTCACTGAACTTAAATCATCTTGCATCTCTGAATCTGACTCCGATGGAGAAGCTGAAGAAATCTACAATGCAAAGTTCTTGAGGAAAGAAACCACAGGATCAGAGGCTATTCTTCGAGTTCCCCTCAATGGACTGCCAGGACGTCGCTATGGACTCCAAAGAATCAGTCAATGGTGTGCAAAGGTTCATCCCGAAGAAGTCCCTAATTCCGATTTAGGACCTATGGCTGAAGAAATAGAGCAGTTTGTTGAATCTGAAACAGAAAGAGCCATAGCAGATCTATTCTACTGTGAGTTGGATGAATCAATACCTGAAGGACGCCTATTGGCAGAAGAGTTCCGTCGGTGGAAGAAGTTTGATTATATTATGTATCAACTCTGCTTCGAAGAGAGGATGATATGTATTGCAGCTAAAGGATTAAACTTCTGGAGGTGTGAGGAACGTTGGTGTTTTGATTGGATTGATCAAGTTCCGGGGATGAAACAATTCTCTGACAAACAGGTGATGTGCAGACTTCAAGCCATCCGAGAACATCGTTTTCTCTCACAGACTGCGGGACTACCTAAATCCACCTTCGCACCCGTTGGATATTCTGATGCCAGAGTTAAATTGTCTAAGCGTCAAGCAAGAGCTGCTGTCACTTACAAGAAACGCCAGATGGAGTATAAAGTTCAACAAGCGGAGAAACTCAAAGCTCGGATAGCGGCACAAGACACTGAGCATGCTGCTCTGGAATTCGACTCTCGTGATATGTTGTTGGTTAAGTTCCTGGACATTGATATTCAGGACATAATTGAGGAAGCTCAGAAAGCTGAAGCTCAAATTATCCAGGAGACCACACAAGTTTTGGATGCAGCTCGTCGGATATTGCATGAGGAATTATGCTATCAGGAGTATGTTGCTGCAAATACCAGTCACGCACAGCAACCTTATATTCCAACGAGTCGAGAACTTGTCACGACTACTTCCTTCAATGCCTCTCCCATAACCTCACTGCAGATACCCTTTCCATTGACTGCAGAAATAGCTGAAGTTTTTAACTCTTATTTACAAACAGCTATTGATGGAAGAGTAGAAGCAGCTACCAGCCATTTGAGAAGAGAAGTTGATGAGATACGGGGCAATGTATCTCATGTACAAACAGAGGTCGCTGAAAACAAGTTAGCTATTTCTGATAACAGGACAGGTCTTGAGGTTGTTCGAAAGGACATAGCAGACACCAGGACTCACCTCGAAGGCACGGTTGTGGCCTACGGTACAAACTTTTTGGCTGCAATCAAAGAGGGGGAAGAAAGAAGAAAGGCTGACTAGGAAAGAAGAAAGAAAAATGAAGTGGAGTTAGTCGCAAGGTCAGAGGAAATAAGGAGAAAAGAAGAAGAAGCAAAGGAAGAGTTGAGACAAAAAGAACTAGAAGCTAGACTTGAGCTACAAAGAAAGGAACATGAAGCTAAGTTAGAATTGCAGAAAAAGGAACGTGAACTTCATTTGCAAAAGATTGCTATGGAGCAGGAGAAGCTGGCCAAAGAACTGGAGCGTGAGGCTGCTGAAAGAGAAACAGGAGCTGCCCTTCTTGAAAACTTCATGAAATTTACCATGGAGAAGTTTGCTGACATTCAGAAGAACAAATCAGCAGACAGTGAAAAGGATAAACCAGCACCCGGCTCATGAACGGCAAGGTCAATTTCTTTTACTTTCTGAATCCAATTTGTACTTAAACTTGCAATATCATATATGAAATTGGATCAGATTTTGACAAAATCTTTTTGTCCACTTCTGAATTTTACTGGTGTGCTCTAGTTGATCTACACTTCTGGTGTATTCAACAAATTTGCATGTGGACATGAAGACCTTATTTTGATTGATGAATATGAATGCTTGCTGATTTAGTGAGTGCTAGAAATTCTAGCATATTGCTTTGTTGCAAACATTTTTAATCGAGAAATATTCTCCAGCAACTGTTGAGGGGGAATTTGACTTCAATCATTTCTGTTGCTTGAACCTAGTTGGAAAAACTCTGTGTTAGATTGATAGAATAGCATAGAATTGTAAAACACAGACATTCTTCCACTTATGGTCAGCAAATGATAGTAAGCTTTGATCGCACCAAAAAGGGGGAAATTGTTGGGAATTATCCCTAGAAACTCCCTTAGGACTTATTTGTAAAAAGTTTTGTTGAATCAAACCTTATTTAGTTGGTCGATCATTTGCTGAAAACTAGAGAGTTTAACACAACTTGTAAAGTCCTGTATAAGTTGAACATCGAGTTGTAATAGACTAGTGTGCTAAGAAGAATCCCTAGCAGACACAAAGCAAATGATATCAGCATTCAACTCACAATCTGCTAGAGAAACCAGCCAACAGAGGATCACTAGCAAATGACTGAAAGCACGCCTGACAGAATGCTAAGGTGTTAGCATTCGAACCTTTCAGCATCGAAGTAAAGAGTATGAAACAAAAGAAGTCAAAGGATCGAAGGCAGCAAAAGGCTTCAGCAACTCCTAGCATAACAAGGGCGAGATTCAAAAGCTGAAGACAGACAGCCACTCTGACAAAAAGCTCACGCAAAAGGATAAGACTTTCCCGAAGTGGTTAGGAAAATACAAGTCAAAAATAAAAGTGAGAGCCACAGACCAACCTCTTCAGATCAAGGAGCCGTTGAGTCTAACGGATAAGGAGATTCAAAGTTTGAATCTCCACCTATAAAAGTCAGTCTCAAAGATGAGAGAGAAGAGAGAACTCAACTACTTAGAGAGAACAACTTCGACAACTACTTTCACGACTTACAATTGCTCTACTCACTTTACTCATTCACGAACGCTCAAGCTAGAGATTCCTTTGACAAAGTGAACTTTGAAAGTAGTCAGTTGAGAGCTGTACAAAGCTTATCTGAAAGCTCCCAACAACCTGAAGTGTCACTCATTGAAGTACTGACACTCCATTGAAGATATTCTTGATTGCATTCAAGGATATTTCAATCATTGAGATTCCTTTCTTTTAGAAAAGAATCTAACAGTCGAACACCTGAAAAGGTTAAGACTAGAA
>JAPKLW010000477.1:483262-496345 GCA_026898455.1 Plectranthus barbatus
GGGCGTCTAGCCACACTCAAGGAAATCAGGAAGTGACTAAATCTTCCATATCAGGCAAGGCTGGAGTTTCGAAGGTTTGCCCTTGACCCCCAGCCAAACAGTACCAGAGAAGTGCAGACTCACGGAGGATAGCTTTCAAGTAGCCAGGCCGAAAGCTCACTGCCTACTTAACTGGAAACTGTATACTTTTCTAGTGAAATTCTTAGCGTTTCGGCTAAGGAGTGGACGTAGATCTATTTGATCGAACCACTATAAATCTTGTTTGCGTTTACTGTTTTATTAATTTACTGCTCAAAGATCTATTTGAAACCTAGTAACGGAGTTGCTAGAGTATATCTGAACACGAACTTAAGTCATAACTTGAGCTAACTAATTTTTTGAAAAATAACATTAAGTGCAAGAGACGTAAAACATATTCCGCTGCATTTCGTGTTAACTTATCAACACGACGACTCTGACATTTCGGGACCAACATGTAGTACTGCCTGAGACTGGGTTTAGGTAACCATATCCGAGTAATAGGATGGGGACATTCCCTGAGGAGCTCAATGACATTCGTCGTGCCAAGTCCTGCAGGCTGATTAAGTTCAGGCACGAGTGATAAGGTTTGAGTGGTACTGCTCACGAATAATAAGATATTAATTAATTGTAGATAGAGCTTGCCAGAAGCTCCGATTAATTAATGAATGTCCGGTAACCTTAAATATGGGGATTCTAAGTTAAATGCAACCCATTCTCATAACGCGGTAATAAAGGGGTAGGTCAGTATTAATTCTGTGGTGAAAAAGAATTAATATTAATTAATTAATTAATTGTGTCCTGGGTTGTGGACATGTGAATTAATTAATTTATGGGCCCACTTTATTATTTGCATTAGGTCCTAGGTCTGGCCCAAAATAAATATGTTGAATTAAGCCCAGCAGCCCATTAGGGTTAAAACCCTAGGTCTATAAATAGACAACTCTCCCTCACAAGTTGTAACAAAAATTAAAATCAGTGAAACCCTCAGAGAGAGAGAGGGGCGGCAGCTACTCAGTGCAGAGGGGAGAATTTTGATTATGGCTTGCACAACTACAGATCTGTGGAATCCTCACTGGTAGCAGATCTGAACAGCATTGGGATACAGCCCTGAAGATCTAATATGGAGAACAAATTATTCCTCTTTCTTGTTTTCTTTAATTAAATCTTGAAATTAGAATCCATCTAATTTTTGTTTCTGCATATTTAATTAATTCGCGTGGTTGATTCAAGTACTGGAATTCAAACGCGAAAGATCGGTACAAAGACTACGGAATTAAGTTAATCTCTATTATCCATGCATTAAATTCATAGGAGCATGCTAGGGTTTTTGAATTGGTATATTGTGAACAATAAATCATAAATTGATTTGGCTTATTATGATTTTGTGATTCGGTTCACGGATAAATCCATACACCATTGCCACGAGCCATTCAGGGTGTTTAGCTGCAGATTTGAAACCCTTTGGTTCCGAGGAGGAGAGCAGGGCGAGTGAAGCAAGGTAGAAGCGAAGTCAGCCTGGTATCTGGTCTTCAAGATACCTGTCTTAGCTCAAGTTGTCATAGGGTGACCCGTAGTAGGTGGCGGATCAGGAACAAGAAGGGGAGCTTGAGGGGAAGCTGGAGATGATGGTGACGAGACTGGCCAAGGATTTATAATGGAAGGACAAATAGCACATGGAGATACTCTAGGGGTGATAGCTGGAGCGGGATGTTCGGGCGAAAGGGGTAGTATTATCATGCGGCTCGAGGAACTGTGAGATGTCGAGCTGAGATAAATTAGAGAAATTCGAAATAGCAGCAAATGGATAACAAATTTCATTAAACCTTGCATGATGAGTCACGTAAACTCAAGAAGAAGTTGGATCCCAACATCGAAAACCCTTATGAGAGGAGGAATATCTGATGAAGATGCAAGGAAGGCTGCGCTTGGAGAATTTGTTCAGAGCATAATCACGGAGGCACGGAAAGACCCTAATACCAAATGGATGAAAATTAGAGTAATTGGGAGCTGATCCAAAGAGAGTTTCATAGGGTGAAGTGATCGCTAAAATTATTAACGACTTAGCAGAGCTAACAATATAGCGGAAAATAAAAATTATCGATCCCACGAGAAATAAAATAACGAACAATCCTAAATACTGAAATATAGCTTTTCAGAAAATTGTTTGAGGCAGTCAAATTTAAAAGGTTTTGGTGACATGAACGTTAAAAACTAAATAGAAATCAATCTTCAAAAAGATTATATTTATAACCAGACATAGCAATTAAACGGGGTTTTCAATCAAATGCAAAGATTCAGATTCTAGGGATTTTTATTACTATCCTTCCTGACATGCAATAGATAAATCTATCAAATACCAATTTAATTCCTTTAAAGATGAAAATCAGAAAAATATAGTAAACTTCTTTATTGGACAATTTACAAAGTAGATTATCGAAATTCCTTTATCCTTTCGGTCTCAAGAAATAATTCAATAACTCCAAAAATCAACAGATTAAATCTTATAACCTAATTCCCTTTTTCTGAGACAAGAACAAATGATTATATTGTGAAATCTTTTTCCTGTTAATTAATTATCACCTTTTGAGTCTCAAATTAATTAACTAATAACCTAAATGAGTGGCCAACAAATACATGTTTAAATCAAAGCACAGAATTCCAAAAATCGAACAAGGAAAGACATTGGATTAAATTAATCTGTAAACATGCAGTCAGGATAGATTTTAAACTCTAAAATCTGATTAATAATTTAGTTTATCGTATTCATAATAATAAACATCATGAAAAGATAAAACCTGTAATATACTTGCATTTATCAAACCGGAGTCTTGATAAAACAGTACAAATCCTTCATGTCTTCAAGCTCCAAAAATAAATTACAACTTCAAATCTGCCTTAAAAATAATATTCAACTCTGAAAACTAACTGTCTAACCCTGAAAACTCGAATACAAGTGCTTAAATAGGTGTAGTAATAATACCCACAAGGTATAGACTTAAACAAGGAAGAAAATTGCCAAAAATATCAAATTTCCCGTAATACGGACTTCCGCATCGACCAACACAAGTACCACGTTGGTTGACGCGTGCTTCTCCTCGACAAACTTCATATTGACATGCCACATCGGTCTCGACCATCCATGTCGACCGACACAGAGCTCGAGTCGGTCGACGTGGAGCTCCCACATCGACTGCTCCTGTTGACCGACACAAGCCTTGTGCTAGGATTCTTTTTTAGAGAAATCCTTCCTTACTTTTTGTTGTTTTGGTGGATCAAAGATTGTAAGCCATCTTAGTCAATTTTCCCAGTTCTAGAGTTCAAAACTCTAATCCATGTATAGGATCGAATTGAGTTGTAATAGAACTTAGGCTGAAGACCGAGCGAAGGAGAATGCTCGAGAACTGACTATCATCACGCCTAGCCTTGACCTAAAACTGCGTTGGAGCACTCAGTTTAAGGTCTATCCATATTGACAAGCAGAAGTCAATATGAGGGCTTTCCCGAACTGACTAAGGAGAAGTCAGTTCAAGGGATTTCCATACTGATAAGGAGAAATAAGTATGAGGACATTTTCCCTACTGATTGTGGACAATCAGTAAGAGGGTTTACCATACTAACCCTGGGAAGACAGTATGACGCCAAAGTTGTACTGACTTTTAACAGTCAGTATAAGAGCATCTACCTTTAAAGAATGAGCATTTCGAAAGATATCGAAGCTCAATCAGACTCAGACATACAAATATGCCCAAGTCAGTATGAGGTTATCCAAACTGGGATTCCTCGGGCTGAAAAGAAGTCTGACATAAATTTAGTGTAACGTACACTGACGCTGCAGAGCAGAGCAGAGCAGAAAGGAGACCTAAGACATGGGCTATGATTGGACAATATAATCCATGAGTCTAACGTCTGGATTTATGAGTCTAACGAATAGAAATTGAAAATGCCATAGGTCCTCATCTATTTAAAGGCCAGCCCTCCCAACCTTAACAGGTGACCCGAACATAATTTAAAATCTGATAGTCTTGAGAAGACAAAGGGCACAGATTTAAACCCTACAATTGAATCTTCTTTTTAGGACAAAAAACAATTGTATCAAATTCTATTTTCCTATTGTTAATTATCTCATCTCGATCTTAAATTAACAACCATAAACCTAATTCAAATTTCATCTCTCGATCCTTCAAATGAAAATAGATTTTAGAGTCAAAATCATAGAATTTGAACCAATTAATAAGGGTTGGATTTAATTGAATTATAACATGCCAAAAGAGGATGGAGAAAACCCTATAACCTGTTAGGGTTTCTAGCCTGACCTGCTAAAAATAGAAATCGAAATAAACATATTAATTTGAATTGAATTTACTTGAATCATAAAGAAAACATGAATTGAATCTTCAATGTCTTCGAGTTCCAAAACAATAAAGTAAAGAAAACTGGAAGATTAAAGTAATTTAATTGCTGAAAATAAATAATGAAATACTAAAAACTTAACACTAATTTCGAGCTAATATTGTCCTATTTATAGAGGGAGAAATTAAATCTTCATAAGGTAATGGCTTGGGAAGAAAATATCTCCAAATTTGGTGCGAATCTGCCTTTCTGACGTCCGTGTCGACCGACACAGCTGCAAATCAAAATTTTTTCCTCTGTGTCGATCGACAGGGGGATGTCAATCGATACAGAGGCTTCTGTGTTGCCAGAAATCTCTTCCTTCGACCCCTTATGTGTAGTCTCACGGTTTTGGCAATAACTTGTTCTTCCGAACTCCGATTGACCCGCTTCCAGTTGCGTTGGAAAGCTAATTCAAAGATATTTCTATTTCCATGCTTCATTAGCTCAGATTATACCTGTGAAACAATTAGTTGTTTCTTTGGACATCAACTACTTTTGGTACGGGTTTCCAACGATTTTGGCCTCAAACCTACAAAATCTCACCATGACAAGTGTAATATCCTCTATAAATGACTCATGCTCAATTATTAGCCTTAAATGAATGCAATTGCATGAAATAATAAAAAAACAATGTGATAAGTGAGGTAAAATACAAGCTTATCATAGATCAACTGGAAGCACCACTGCAGAACATGACTCCCAAAGAACAAATGTTTTTCGATTATGAGGTGTGACAGCTGAGGGCACAACTCCAAGCAGCACAGGCAGCCCAAGAAACGAGTAGTGGTACAATAAAGATCCATCCTTGATCGCTTCATGCTGCAGCAAGAGGAGCCAGGTTTCCAAGTTGGCATCAATGCCAACAGCTTCGAGCTAAAGACAGGGATAATTCAGATGGTTCAACAGAACCAGTTTGAAGGGAAGGCAATTGAAGACCCATACGCTCATCTCAGTTAGTTCATCGAGGTATGCGATACAGTGAAGCAAAATGGAGTGCCACAAGACACCATCCAGATGCGCCTATTCTCTTTTTATCTCAGGGATGAGGCCCGATCATGGTATGATAGCTTAGACAAGAGCATGATTGACATGTGGGAGCAACAGTGAGCATAATTTCTCACCAATTATTTCTCTCCCAGTGTCATACTCTAAGAGGAAATCAGACATCACCCACTTCAACTAGATATATGATGAGACCTTGTACGAGGCTTGGAAAAGGTACAAAGAACTATTGAGGATGTACCCCGGCCATGTTATTTATTTGGATATGCAGGTGTGCCACTTCTACGAGGGACTTACCCCTCACATGAAAGAATTGGTGGATGCTTCAGCTGGATGCATTCTGATGAAGAAAAGTGGAGAAGAAGGGATGAGGCTCCTAGCACACTTGGCCATGAACAACCATTAATGGCCCACCGAGAGACAAAACACAGTCAAAGCAGTAGCTACTACTCCGGAGTTCAATGTGGTTGCCGAGGTAAAAAAGATCCAAGAGGAATTTAGGAAGTTGGAAGCCGGAAGAACTTTGGTAGCAGTAGTATTAGATTCAAACATGGCCATTGTTCCTATGGAGGCCGATTACATCTATCGAGGAATTAGTTTAAGCACTTTCGATGCAGCTGATGTTAAATTAATCTGAAGGATTCAAAACAGTTGAAATAGAGCCATTTTGGCAGCTGTAAAAGTGATGTTTGGCTCGACTTGGTTGTCCTGACTCGTTTTAATGATTTTCAATGATCCTCAATCATTTTTAAACATCTAATAAAATGTTGATTTGATTAATAACATGATTAACCACATATTAAATAATTTCTCAAGATCGAAGGTACTAAGTTTTCCCAAAACTTTAAAGAACCAAACAACTTCAAAATTCTCTCTACACATGACTATCAACTACCAGCAAACACTCAACAACAATAAAGATAATACAAAGTCGAAAAATAGAAGGAACCAGATCACAAGGAAACCCGACGAATCAGAATGAAGAACAATCAATAGATAGAAAGAAGGTTTCCAGATTCAAACTAAAAGATCCGTTCTGACAAAGATGGCTACAAATAGGAGCTACGCCAATCAGAGATGAAGGAGACTTGAAGAGTCATTGTGCCTTGCAGAAAAAGAAGAACAGGGAATGGCGAGCGGACACCTTGTGTCTAACGGATAAGATTCTGCTCTCCAAATATCTACATGCAAAAATACAAAATCTCAAATCTTTCAATCATCAACACATTATGATTCATGATTAACATGCTCCAAGATGTACAGAATCCAACAAACCAAGATCTCAAAATTCAAATCTAAACATGCTTACTCCCTAGTTCATAGACATACATGCTAAGCAACCTTCCTTCATCCCATACTCTCTTAAAATAATTTAATCATGCTTATCCAATGCATCTCATTATTCTCATGCTAGGTTTCAAATATGAGGAGCATAAGCTTCAAGGTTAAGAGGTTGGTGTTCTAGGTTACAAGAGGACTCACCCTTGTAGTCCTTCAATTTTTCATTCTTCCTTTAAGCTTCTTGGTTGGAAAAACTCTAGCTTTGAATCTTGGTTCCTCTCCATAGCTCAAGGAGGAAAAACAAGAGAAGAAAAATAGTGGTAAGTCTCCAAAATGACAAGTCTTAGGTGATAAACAAGCTTCTAATGCTTACCTTCAACGAGGATCAAGTGTACGAGTCTAGGAGATGACGATCTTGCCAGAAGAAGTGAATCAAGCCTCCAAACTGAAGAACTAGTTGAAGAAGACACTCTCACTCTCACTCTCTCTATGCATTCGAAAATGAGGAAGGAAAAGTGGGGGAATAAAATGATCTCCAACACTTAATTTTAAGATAAAACTTGGTTGTCAAGTTTAATTAATTAAAAGAGAAATTAAACAAATTGATAAATAGGTTTATCCATAGGATAATGGTGATCAAAGGGATTATATGGTGGATAATGTGGATGTTTTGACCATACTACTTATGGTATGAGAAATAAAGTAGAAATTACCATTTATGGTAATAAAGCATCTTTAACTTTTTTTGATGTGATGCCGTCAGTCACTCGAATGTCATCAGCAATAAATCCCTACGGAAACTCATTACACGATACGAGTCCATAGAATTTAAGCTATTCTGATATAACCAATATAATCCCGATATTCATTTATTCGTAAAATGCTTGCTCAAAATTATCAAAATAAGCTTGCATGTCTTGCATGCAATTATAATAAATCTTATAATAAAATCAGTTATGCATCAATGGAATAATCGATCGGAGAAAGATCATATTACTACGATAAATTCAGAAATTTCATTAAATAAAATATGGGGTGTTACACTATCACCAGCAAAGCATCTGTAGAGGAGTTGGCAGACTCGTCATCATCAGCTGAAGGATTACCAGCACAAAACTTATCAACAAAGACATCACCAGCAAGACGCTACCCAACCAGCTAGAAGACATGCTCAAGCCAGAACAAGCAAAGACTTACTCCAGACTAGACTTTAAGGTTGGAGAACATAAAGTCTCATGCATTCAAAGGTTTGTTCGTCCTAGGAATCAACCAACAAATATTCCTTGGACTAGCTAAAAATAGTTGTTCTAACTGACGCAGTAAAAGTCCACCTGCTCTGATAGATTAGGACACTGCAAGTCAGAAAAAGCAAAACTTCGACAGGACATGTTCCTTTTTTTCTCACAACGGCTCCAAACGGCAAATAGATTCAAACCTTCAAAGGAGCGCCTATAAATAGAGGTAGCATTCCACCTTCAGAAGGTTCGAATTTATTAATTTGCTTACTATCATCTGATAATTGGATCTCTATCGATTTCTCGAAGCTTCCACTTCCATATCCTAAAGATTTCAGGCTGATTCTATTAGTTTCCCGAGTTCTTTCTTGAACACGAGGCTTTGTGTTTTAAGCAAGAGCTATTTCTGTATTCTTACTTCTTGAGTAAGAAAATATCTTGGAGTACACTTCTCCGGTGGCAGCTATCACAGGTGTATACCAAAAATTGATGTTCTTGAGAGGAACTCAAACTCTCACGTCCAGTTTGAAGGTCAAGCTAGTATGTTCACGATTCAAGCATGAAGAAGTTCTAGATTGCAAAGGACTTGGCGAGTGCGCTAGTGGAATGGACGTGACAGTCACCAAATAGCAATATATCATTGACATCTTTGTAATTGACAGCTTAGTGATTCCAGACTGCGCGTCTGAAGGAAGGACGTAGGACGGTTTTGTCCAAACCTCTATAAAATCTTGTGTTATTTACTATATTTTTAAAATTCTGCACTAGATTTAAAACCCAACATCTCAAGAGTTTGAATATATTACTGAAATCGGCTAAGTAATATATTCGACCAGCAAAACAACCACATCTAAACCTGAGCTGGTGCAAGAATCATCATCTCCAAGGACTCAACATTGAAAATCTTCCGCTAAACATTTGTCTAACTCTGATCTCTGGACCAACACTAAGTATTTCTATTGCTAGTGAAAAGAATAACTATTTCTAGAACCATACAAGACAAATAACATTTTAATCTTACCTCATTCAAATATTTTTATTGATACTCGAATCCATGATTTATTAAATATAAATAATAGAGTTAAATTACTTACACCCCAAGTTGAGGCTATAGCTCTTTATATTGTAAATACTCTATCCGTCCCGAATTAATAGTCTGGTTTGGTTTTGGTACAATAACTAAGATATGCGTATAGAATGAGTTGAGTGAAATTAATATTTTATTGTTAAATAAGAAAAAATTAACATTTTTAGAAACAAGACTATTAAATTGAGACATATAAAAATAGAAAATAAGACTATTAAAGTGGAATAGAGAAAGTATATAGCTATATAATTATAAATACATACATATAAATAATTAATTAAAAAGACATTTGAGTAAAAAATAAAAATAATTGAGATTAGTGGCCGACATAGTATAGTGTGGCCCCACCATTATATGAAAAAAACAGCTTTTATTTTTAGGAGATTTTAGATAAAACTATCTCTAGCAATGACACTCCACAACCCAATCTAACAATAAAATAATAATTTATCTCTCATCCACCTATACAATCCACAACCCAACTCAATTTCACTCACAGCAATGACATTCACACAACCTAAAATTTATTTTATTTTCATATTTATACTTTAATATATATTATTTATAATATTTTTTTATTAATTTTTTAATTATATATTTATATATTACTATATAATTATAATATTTTTATTATATACACTTAAAATTTTAATATTTGAATAAAATATAAACTACCGAAGTTGAAATACTAGAAAAAATAGAAGTTTTGGTTGTGAATGAAAATGTATCAATATTGGGTTCATTTTATAGAGAAAAAAAATTATGAATTTTGGTATAATTTTTTTTTAAATTATTTTATGTATTTGTCCAAAAAATACGAGTATCCAATCACATGCTGCCAAGTGGCAGCATGTGATTGGATGACTTTGGAACACCCCATAGATCGGCTGACAATATAAGTGTCATGACACTCTCTCATTTTTCTTGCCTTTACCATTTTTATTTATTAAGTTTAATAATTTTTAATTAATGACACTCCTCCAAATGTCATTGCTAGGGGAGGTCTAAGAGATCATGACCATGACACTCATAACTCTTTGGATCAAATGACAAAAATATCATGACACTCACCCAATTTGTAATCTAGACGCCGCTTCTAAAATGTTGTGAAATATATAGCAAATTTTTTATCTCTAAACAAATTTCTGCGTTCCAGATACATATATTTTTTTATATATTTCCAGTCGAGATACTTTTTAAATGTTATGCATTTAATCTCGTTCAATATTAGATACTAGTATTTTATTTTCAGAATACATTTGGATTTTGAGTCAAATATAAATTTTAAAGAGAATGTTATTAATAATTTGAATATTGAATCTATTATAAATAAAAAATGTAGTATTACTATTGTCACAATGTTTCTTAAGAAAATGAGTTTATTGAATTTACCTAAAAATCGCCGAATAAAACAAACCACCCTTGAAATATCACTCATTTGAAACTCAATGAAAGAAATGGTGGAATAACCGATAACAATGATAAAATCTGAGTTTTTGAAAAATAAAATAAAAATTATGCAAAAAAAAAATAAAAAAATGAAAGATACTTTTATTTGATTGAAATCAATACTTAGGTCCCACGATTTTTCAAGCACAAGACTTTTTTGGTCGCCGATTAAAGTCATGTATCAATTATTGAAATGAGATCGCTATAAATTAATTGCTGTCTTTCTTCTTTTGCCTCTGCCTCTCTTCTCTTCTCTTCTCTTCTCTTACTTCTTCGAGCAAAGGTTCTCAACGTTGAAAGGTTAGTCCGTTATTGTGTGGTAAATTATAGCTGTAATAAATTGTATATTGTAATAATCAGAGTTCAGTTCACACGGTTGTGCATATGCATGCTAAGTAGATCTAATTTAATGTTAAGGTGGTTTAAATGTCAATCTCCAGCACCATCTGTTTGTTTTTCAGTACTTGGTTCGATATATATATATATAGATCCCAAAGGAATCCGAAAATAAGTAAAAACTGAAAGGGCAATTTTAACAATCTGGGTATAGAAGAAAACAAATGGTCATGTGTAATAGGCAATAGCTATTTCTTACACTCTTAACGAGGAACATTTTGTTTTTATGTCAACTTTTGCTTTATCATGTTTAATATATAACGTTTTTCTCAACCAGGTTATTTCCCTGTACAAATGGTGCTATATATTTGCACGGTGTACACGATCCGATTTAAAGGGTGAAGCATTAGCTAAACCTATAGTTATGGTTCGTGTTAGGTTTGCAATTTTCACAAACCAAACAAGTTAAGTAACTATTTCAAACTAAACCGGTCGTCAAACTATATTAAAACGATTTGATTCAATTAGTTAAACGGTTTGAAAATATAAAATAGTGATCATATTTTAAAACCACTGCACATGTTAAATAAGAACAAATCTTGGCCCTTTATAATTCTAATCTAATAACTATGATTATCAATTAATTAATTAAGGTAATAAATATAATAAAATGGTATATTAGTAAGTCTATGCATATTATAGTAACTATCCCTAAATTCACGTTTTACTCTTTGAAAAGTCAAACCTTATCTCTCATAATTTTATTTCCCCTTACATTATATTTAAATGATAATATATTTCTCAATTTCAATCTATTTTTATAAATTATATATATCAAATTCAACGTATTTTTACAATGATTCATATAATATTCATATTGCATATATTGAATTTAGAAGATTCGCTTGAAAATTTTTATTTCATATGTAGTGGTTATATGTTTTTCATAATATTTATGCTCAGGATAAAAAAAAAATGAATTAATCGCGCATGGAAGATTTTTGAAATAGCTGCATTTTTTACATCAAATGATGCATTTTCAATTTGAACAAGATGTATTTTATTCCAAAGCATATAGATTTTGTATGCATATAAGTGCAATTGCATTGATTATATGCTGCATTTTTATGTCCAAAATATTATTTTTTACATCAAATATATGCATGTTATATTTTATGAATGAAATTCTTGAATATAAATATTTCACATTTTTTCCTTTGAATGATAGATGGTACCACAAATAATGCATCAAAATTGAGGCAGATTTAAATTAATCACATGCGCGTAGATTTTTCTTTTTAATGGTCCAAATTTGCTCTTATTTAATACATGGGAAGATGTTCTTATGGCGCAGATTTTGATGATTTGATAGTGATGGTTATGACAATTCAGTATTTATTACTTAATTAAGGTAATTATGGTATCTTATTAATTTTGCCTACAAATTTGAGTACCCATCATTCTCTTTTCCTAGATCTAAACATTATATCTCCAAATCAATTTTTTATTAATTATATATCAAATTAAATTTATTTTTACGATGATGCATATGATATTCATATTGTATATTTTAATTTAAAAGATTTGCACTAAAATCTTGATTAAGTATTAACTTGTTCAATAATTGATTGTAGTTACGTTTATGATCAAATATATGAATCAATTACACATAAAAAATGTCCCGAATAACTTCATTTTTTGCATCAACTGATGCATTTTTTACGTGAACACGATGCACTTTTATTTTACATTTTCTATGCATATTAAGTGTGTTTTTCGCACCTATCATATGTTGCACTTTTATCCAAAAATAATGAGTTTTTCGCATCGAATTTATGCATATTACATTTCTTGAATCTCGTAAAATTAAATTCTAGAATATATTTTTCACATTTGCCCTTGAATTCTAGATGATAGCACAAATAATACTACAAAATTGGGATGAATTTAAATTAATCACGTGAGTTGATGTTGATTGTTAATGATCTAAATTTGTTATTATTTAACATATAAAATGTTGTTATCAAGTAATCAATATATAGAGAGAGAGAGAGAGAAATGATATGGTATGTGAGCAACTCGTGAGCACCATGAATATTATATATCCTAATTAAGTGGATAAACCTTATTGTTGAACTTATAAAATTAAAAAAATAAGTTGAACCATAGGATTTATCCACACAATTAGGGTACATAATATTCATGATGCTTATAGGTTGATCACATAAGGTGGGTATCATATCATTTATTTATATATATATATATATATATATATATATA